>JAPKLW010003126.1:0-50272 GCA_026898455.1 Plectranthus barbatus | reverse complement strand
TTATTATTATTACCAATCTATTCTCTCGTTATCTCTCTCTCCTTATCGTTATATACATATGTAAAAATTAGACTTCCTCAAATAAAATATGTATCCAATAAGAATAAATTTCAAATTTTACATGGTTCCGAGATTAAAAAAATATATTTTCTGAAGTATAATATTTATAAAAAGTAGTATAGTAGTATATGTTTTACTATGATTAAGGGTGTAGATTTATTAATAATTATCCGATGTAAATTATTATTTTTTATTAAACATGAATGAATCTACACTCTTTGTTACATTCAATTAATAATTCATACTAAAACTTATTCGCAATCTTATATTTTTTCTACCTTTATATTTTATGCTTTAAAATATATTATATTTAATTTTATATACATCATGTATATACTATATAAATATTATATATAATACTCCCTCCGTTCCGATTATATAGTCCGGGTTACTATTTTAGGATGTTTCAATTATATAGTCCAGTTTCTATATTAGGTATTGTTTTTATATGGTCATTTACCATTACATCCCTGAATAATCTTGGAAAATGAGAATATTAAATGTAATATTATGAAAATGAGAGGTTAATTAATGCTTTAAATAAGGGTAATGTTGGAAGTTTGTTTAAATATTAAATAATTTTTTGCAAACGTGCAAGATCAAAGTGGAGTATATAATCGAAACGGAGGGATATATATATATATACACGTTTAACAGCTGGCGGCACTATCTTCCAAATATTTGATGGATTGTTTAATATTGTCTGGTTTTTACGTGATCAATAGGATTATATTATTAAATTCGTGGATTAAATAATGTATGTATTCTCATTGTCACTTTTTCTAGAAATGTGGTGTATTTTTTGGTTTTTTTCTGTCAATAAAGTTCTTTCGATAGATGAGGTGTTCTATTTTTCATTTTGCAGCAGTTTGCGTTTCAACGCAACTTTTTTTTATTTCAAAATTTATATTGATTGAAATTTGATACAAATTTCAACTGGTCATTAAAAACAAATCGGGACATTCAATAATTTTAAGACTTATTTGCTATTGAACAACGATAAATAGAAAAACAAATTATTAACCTAGATCTTGAAATATAAATAACCAATTTATAATTTACAACATCCTAAAACTCTCAATGGAAAAGTGAATATGATGTTATGCATCGAAGATTTGGGATGCTTTTAATAAATTTAATATCAACAATTAAACTATCTTTTAATTTAAATAAACTATCATCGTAAAAAAAATAATGAACTAATATGGCATTAAAATGACCTAGTTGAGTTATGACTATCTATGGGAACCCGTTGATTTCGGACCAATTAAACTACATTATATTAAATATAAGTCATAGACGGACCACTAACTTGGACTACAAACTCAATCATTGGGTTGATATTATTATAAAAACTAGTATTGCACCCACGCGATGCGTGGAAAATTTTAATTATTTATATTAAAATAATGTTGCTTTGATATTCTTTATAAGCCAATGATATGTATTATTATATGTGTATATCATAAACTTGTATGATAATATATACGACATAAATTAATATATTATTTATATGGGGATTGATCAATGAGAATGTCTTTTATAAAAACAAATAAGATTAAATTTCAGTCTTTCAAAACTTGATAAAACGTTCAAGAGTTAATAAATTTCGTGTCATTTTAGTTTAATTAACTTAAACTCATTATTGAATAATTAAATTTTGTCTTTCATTTTAACTAATATTATATGCATTATATAACTACCATATATTCATTATCTAAAAAAACTATGAATCTATGCATTATATGTCTACCATATATGCATTTTATGTGCAATTTTACATTTTACAGAAATGAATAAATTGCATATAAACTACAAAATAATGCATATAAAACTATACTAAATTGCATATACACGATTTATTCACATTTCTCATTATAAATATCATTCTCACCTGATTCATGTCCTTTTTATGTAGTATTAATAGGGGCGACAATCTTCAACTCATCCATCAACCCAACACAAAGCTAACACGAAATGATGGATTGAGTCAACCCATTTAACATCCGGGTCAATATTGATGAATTTTATTTTATAATGTTTATATAGTTCTTTCTTGATATGGATGAATTTCATTTTATAATTTATCATTTTTAATGCTAAACAATGTTGAATGTTTATATATTTTGTATAAGTTTTAATATTTTATTGTTAAAAAATCTTGAACTTCAAATAATTTATTTCTCTCTTATTTTTTTTAAAGCCAAAACAAAATTTTAAAGCAGATGTGATCATGCAATTTATTTCTCCCATAATTGATTAAATATTTAACCATGCTCATTGATGTATGCATTGTACATATCTTCTGAGTTGATAATTACATTTAATATTTTAAATTAGTTCAATTAACTTTCATTATTATTATTATGTGAACGTTTTATAGCATACACAAAATATATGTGAAGAAGTAATTTAACTATTTGAATAATAATAAATAATCTCTTATTATTTTAAATGTTTATCAAAATCAACATTTTTAAACATAAAATAACAATTATTTCTACGAACATTTTGTTAAATTGTTATCAATTATTGTACTTAATATTATTTTTAATAATATTCTTATTATTTTTAAAAAATAATATTTTAATAATAATATAACTTATTATTTATTTTAGTTAATTAATTTATTTATTTTTAAATTTATTGATATGTTTTTTTAAAAATTGGTTTCAATCCAAGCATTTATCCAATTGTAATTATCCAGCCATTTAAAACGATGGGATTAGAAAAATATATCAACAGCGACATACATGGAGCGGAGCAAGCAAAGTGAGCGGTGAGCAAATCACTAAATTAATATAAATACTTGATGTATTTGTATATTCGTTGTTATTCATAATAAAAAAGATTGAACTGCTTCTCCGCCGTGTATGTAGGCAAACCACGTAAATTTTGTGTTTGTATGCCAATATTGGGATGTAGGCAAACCACGTAAATCTTGTGTTTATATGCCAATATTGTCATCGATTTCAACAAAAATTGATTTTTTTCTTCTTTAAACGAATCACTAAATTAATTTAATTGTATTACATGAATATAAAATTGCAAAAAACTAAAAAAAGCAAAATAAAAAAGGATTGAAGGGTAGAGAATTCATATAACAAACATTCTTCTCCATTAAAAGAAAGTATGGAATATGATGGATCATATAATGTATATTACAATTGATGTATTGAACTCGTATTGAAATGCAAAACTTCAAACAAATATGCATTCCTTACTCTGTTTTTTCCACTTTACAAAGTACTCGATTCATTATTTGAATCTCAAAGCCAAATAATATAATCTACAACAATAACAAAAGAAAATAAGAGTTAACAAAAACAAAGAAACATAATTATATTTTTCTTTTGAGAGAAAATGGAGAACTAATGAGAATGAGGGACTCATATTTATAGAGAAAATATTACTGTAGAGGTCAAGATTTTGATTATATTCTTCCATAATTAAAGGATTGTGTTTAATTTGATTACCAATTATTAGCTAATCAATTTTTATTTTCTTATGTTTCAAAACATAAAAATAAAAAGTATCATAACTAAATCTGTTTCGATTTCTTGCCATGTTCATTATATAATTTTCATGATACCATGTATTATATATTTGTTATTGTGATTAAGAATATCATGATTAAATCATGCGATTTCTTGTCATCATTTATTAATTTATTACCATTAATATAAAGATTAGTTGTATTAATTACTTTTTATATTTTTTGTGATTAGTTTTCTTTAGGACCATAAAAAAATGCACTCAATTTGATTTAATTTATTTATTGTATGATGAAAGTATTATAAAAAATCACATAATTTTTTCTCCCTATATTTTGAATTGATTAAATTGGTTTTTTAAATTAATACATTTTTTAAAATAAACTATTAAAATTTAATGACAATTATATTTTACTTATTTCTATTAAAATCAATATACATGCGAAAATAAAATTTGGAACATGTAATTTGGGTGTTATTATTTTTTGTGTGATTCTATATTCTATTTTGTGATAATATTCTCCTAGATTTGTGTTATTGCATAATATATATTATTTTGTAAGATCTATATATTTAATAAATAAATCTAAGTAAGTTAATTTATATAATTCAAGTATTTTAAAACGGTAGACCAAAATCATGTAATAAATATAAATTCATTTTCACGATAATGACTATTAAATATAGATAATTATTTGCTTAATTATTTTCACCAAACTTATTTTATAATTGATATAAATTGAGTAATTGATTTAGTAAAAAAAACAGTTAAAATCAATTAGATCTAAATTATGCATTTCTTTACTAATCCATTTATTTACTTAATTGTATATATTTATTTCCTTAATTATATTTGTGTAATATATAATTGATAAATTTAATCATAAATATTAATTATTTCCAAGAATATATAACATAATTTTGAATTAATTTATGTATTTTTATAGAAAGACTCACTTTTTGATTAATGAACTTATCACTTCAATTAATGAACAATTAATGCAACTCAAACCTACCATATTTTGCATCCGGTATTATTTTAATATATACTAGTATTGCACCCACGCGATACGTGGAAATTTTAATTATAATTTAAGAATCATAATAATAATAATAATAAATTTGATACTTTATTTTTAGCAAATAATATGGATTTATAATTGTGTATTCATAAAATTGTGTGGAACATATATATAGCATAATATTTTTTAAATATAGCATACATGTGATATTATATTGATATTAATTTGGTACAAATAAGTATCTCAATTATCAATAGTAGAGAAATCCTTTAATATATCCATAAATTTATTTAATTAGAGAATTTTGTCTTTAGGTAAATATATCCAAAGGTTTCATTCTATATTCACATATCAATAATATAGATTTTTTAATTTACAATTTTTATAGAACAATATCATTTTAATTAAATAATTTTCAAAATTAAAAAAAAAAAATCCAAGAGTTCTTTCTCCCCTCCGACCGTCTCTTCTTCTCTCCCTCTGCTCATCGTTTCTCTCATTTTTCCCTTTGTGCGTCTCTTACTTCATCTCTCTCTTTACGTACAATTATAGTTATTTATTCTATAATAATTTATCACGTATAACATTTATAGAAGAAGATTATAGGAAGTATAATATAAATATTCTTAATTTAAAATGTAAAACTTATTTTAAAAGAAATAATTATGGTTATTTCTACATTCAATATCAAAAATTAAATAAATTTCCTCTAATTTTGTAGGGAGTTTTGGAGATTGATCAGGTGGCAATATCTATAAATTTATAAATTACATTTTATAAACACTTTAATAAAAAAATTTGTTAGGTAGCTGTTTAGGAGTCATTTTCACTATATTCTAAACCAACCTAATGAAATAAAGTTTTCTTCAATAATCTAAGTTTAAAGAATTATTACAATCCCTTTTAACATCAAAACTCATAAAAGATCAATATTTTGGGTGAATAATGATAAAATCTATCTTGTACAAACACTAAATAAAAACTTGAAAATCTAATTCAAAAATTTACTTCAGATCTTCTATTGTGATTATTTTTCGAACGCAACATTAATTTTATTAGCGTCATTTTTATTCAACTATCAATTTAGAATTTATACTATTATCATATTCGAAATCCTAAACTAATTAATTATATTTCACAACAAATGATATAATAGTTTTTGAAATAATGGTTGAACATAAATTAGTAAGCCCTTTTGTCAAAATGATTGGAATGATACATCTCCCACTTTTATTTACTTCTTTATATTTTTTCTCACAACATGCCTAATAATTTATACCATACTGTAGTTTTTTTAATGAACTTCAATATGTACATATACCCAACAAATAGCACACCTAATATATTATATTAAGAATATTTGAAATATTTACTTATATTATAACTAACCTAATAAATATTTAGTTAGTTGTAATTCACGTCATTTTCCTTCTCCGAGAGTTCTATGTTCATTGACCTTATTTACATGAGTAAATACCAAATTAATTCAGTATTTTTTTAAAAAAAAGTACACAATTGTAAGAAGTTTAATTAAAAAAATTATTATCAATGGAATACTATAAACTCCAATTTATTTATTTTTTAGATTAGTTTAATTGTACGTTTTATTTTTATTTTTTATTTTGTTTTTTGAAAATATAAACATATCTTTTAATGATGGTATAATATAAAATGTAAAATTTAAAGTACTTAAACTCATTAATTTTAATAGTTGAGTCTAATTAACCCAAATTATCTTGAGGGTTAAACATATTTATAACAAAATAGTGAAGTTACTAATCTGACCCTCCATAAATTATTTTATATAAAATTTCTATAGAATTAAAACTTTTAAACAATAAACTTCCTTAACGTTAGAAATGTATATTACAACTTTCTAATAACCATATTTCTAATTATTTGCTAAACATATTATACTATTAACTTTAGAAATTTTATTTATACGAAAAAAATAGATCTTCTATCAAATATTATAGAAATGAACAACATTAAATTATTACAAAACAAATAAACAAATAATTAACCAATTAGTATAATTATTCTAAAACAAATATATTATTTCAATAGATAATCATCTTCATCCTCCAATTTTATTTTATTTTAAAAAAAACAAAACATCGGTAAATATGCCATCAATCATTCAACATACGTTAGTATTTTAAATTCATGTATGTATATTACTTGCATTGATCTTTCAATAGTACCAAACAATTTCGCTCTAGCTAAAAAATTGCACTTTTCCTTTACCAATCATCAATGATAAATATTAGAATTGTGCTAGAAAAACTAAAACAAAAAGGATTACATAAATATTACACACAAATGAGTGTGAATTAAGAAGCACTACATGTTTATTAATCAATATATGAATACAAACTATAAAAATCCTACCATGTATAAATACAATAGCAATCGTATGATTGATCAATCAACCATCTTCTTTGTGATGCTTTAACCATCTTCTATGTGATGATTTGAATAGTAGAACAAAAAAAAAAACTTCAAAAGAATGAAAATAAACTAAAGCGAATTAACTATGAATTGGAATACATAATTTGAAAAGGATGAAAATATGAGAAAAGATTGTGATATTTATACTATGAACTTCAGTCCAATTATGTTAAATTAAAATAATGGCATAATCTTAGCCCAAAATTATGGCATAATTTTTGCCCAAAATAATTAATTTATTGAGTTTTTAATATAAATGATATAATTATTGATTTTTTTAAGTTGGGGGTTTTGGCTTTTAGTATATATAGATATAGATATTGATATAGATATAGATTTATACTCCCCCGCTATAATTATGTATATCCATTGTATTGATTATTTGTTAATTATCTAACACTTATATTTGATATTATTATTTACCTAATATACTATACTACTATTATTATTTATACATTCTAATAAAATAATTAGTAATTACTTACTTATCATATGTAATTTTAGTTATTTATCATATTTAATTTTACTTACCTAATATATGCTAGGTTTATTTTTGGTAATATATTTTGGGAAAATTTTTGGGATGGGGTTTTGCTTTTAGATATACATAGAAACCAACAAAAAAATCAGCAATGAATTAACGTAATTATAGGAATTAGTTAAATGTTAATCAGAAATCATATTTCTTTTCTCATTTTCATTAATATATTTGCACTATATATTTGTTACCATAATAACTTAGATGTATTAATTATTTTATATATTTTATTTTGTGATTATTTTTGATAATTTTGTTTAGGCAAAAAAAAAAACTTTTTCGGACCTATATTTATGTATAGTATAGATATAGATTATGATATACAGAAAGTCTTATTATCCTATTATTAAATTAATTAAGGGGTTGAAGTCACCCAAACTTCTACGTACATCCACCAATATGATGGAGTGCTTACAGAGAGGAATAAGAGAGACAAATATAAACCAATTCTAATTATTTTAGTAATTTAAAGCCTAATCTTTACCTTGACTGACAATATATTTTGATGTAAGATAAATCGAGTTTCGATATTTCATTGTTATATATAATTTACAATAAATTATCAATAAAAGTATTTACACCTGCGCATCAGGCAGACAAAAATCTAGTTTATATTAAAATAGTAGGCAAAATATTTATTCATGAGAATTATTGATTCCCAGCAATATATTAGAGAAATTATAATTAAGGGAAAAAATACTCTATTTCATTATAATTCCCATGTATATTATAGGAATAATAATTAAGAAAAAATAATATAATTGATTATAATTCCAACACATAATTATAGAAAGTAAATAATAATTTAGGATAAAAATAATATAATTGATTTATGCATAATTGATATTTTCCTTAAATATATAGATTAATTCTAAGATTGTGTTATGTCTCCCTAATTTCCTTATATTTACCTGTGTATTATAACTAATTATTTTATACATATCTCTTTTTTTAAAAAAATTGATTATAATTCCCATTAATATTATTGAAAAATAATAGTTAAGGAAAAACTTATAATAATTAAGAAAAAATTAATTCATATTTCCCTAAAATAATGTCCTTATAATTAATTTGCTCGTGCATCATAACAGCCAAATATTTATCAATTTATAATTATAGGAAAATAAATATAGAATTTTTCACACCATTAATGAAGTGAGGAGTACAATTAATAAATAATTAATGCAACTAAATATTACTATATATTGTCTCCGTTATTGTTTTAATATATATATAGACTAGTATTGCACCCACGCGATGCGTGGAAAATTTAATTATTTATATTAAAATAATATTATTTTAATTTTTTGATTATAAACTAACTATAGAAAATGTGTAAGTTATAGAATTTGAGATGAAAGATCTTGGTTATGCAAGAAAGATTTTGGGGATGGAGATAGTTAGATATAAGAGTTCGCAGAAGGTTGATGCTAACTCAAGAAGGATATCTGAATAAAGTTCTTGAAAAGTTTAGCATGAAAAATGCCAAGTCAGTTTGCACCCCTTTATCTGCATACTTCAGATTGAGTGCAGAAGGGAGCTGTAGTGACGAGGATCAAGAACTTATGAAATCTATTCCCTATTCAAATGTAGTGGGATCTCTGATGTATGGTATGGTATGCACTAGACCTGATCTGGCATATTCTATAAGTATGGTGAGCAAATTTATGTCAACTCCTCGGGTAGAGCATTGGAGTGCCTTGAAATGGATACTTAGATATATGAAGTGTAGGGTTTGAGTCTATGATGGACAACATGAGTTGCCATTAATTAAATTCTTGTCAAGGATCGTTCTTAGGATATTAGGAATAAATTTCAATTAAACAAACCATGCGATCCTATGCATGCTCCTACAAAATTAATTGCAGAGGATGGGATTTAGGAATACCTTATCTTCACCGTTTGATCTACAGATCTAGATCGGAGAATAAAACGATGAAGTAAACTTAGATCTGAGATTGAACGCCGACGATGGATAGTTGTTCCTACAGATCTGATCTTCTGATCTGTTCCCTTGCTCCTTAGAAATCTGGTGAGGATTATCTACCAAGTTAAATCCGAGATCTGGAGAAATCGATCAGTTTCTCCCTCAAATCAGCCGTCGTCGTTTCTCTCTCTTTTTACTGAATCTACTGAAAAGTCTAACTTGATCTGATAGAGAGAAGACATATATATAGTGTTAGGGTTTTGAGAAACCCTAACCCTAATGGGCTTGAGTAGTTCATGGGCCAGACCAGGGACCAGATGCAAATAATAAAGTGGGCCCTCTTTATTAATTAATCATTCCTTGTTCAACCTTAAACATAATTAATTAATAGAACACTATTTTAACCTTCACCACGATAACAATGCTGACTCGCCCCTTTATTACCACGTTATTAGTAACGGGTTGCACCAAACTAACATGATCCACATATTTAAGGTTTTAGACATTCATTAATTAATTTTGGCTTATGACAATCAGCCATAATTAATTAATCTCTTATTTCCTGAGTAATACCACTCACTCCTTTTCACTTATGCCTGAATTAAATAATTCAACCTGCAGGGTTTAGCATAATGAACCTTGTGAGCTTCTCAGGGAATGTCACCATCCTGAAACGGATATGCTTACCTAAACGTCCAGCCTAAGCAGGTCACACACAAATTGCCAACATCCAAAATACGAGTATTAGAGTACATTTAAGACTCGCCACCATGGTAAATCAAAGTGTGTGCCCCTTATCCTTCAGTTAGGTTTAAGATCATAAGAAGTATGTTAGGGATCTGGATCATTCATATGTCAATGAGAATGGCACATCCCACTGTTGATCACATCAATACATAACCATGTACCGACACATCAAGTAGCTAGGATAGGCCCTCTTATGAACCGATGTGCCGCAGCTTAGACCGACAGCCTATCCAGGGACTGTCTCAGCTGTGATACTGTTTATATCTCGCTAGGTCAAATGACTCATATGATTCTCTGTGATCTCCTACACACCATATGGTCATCCCTATAGGCAAGATAATAGGATATTATGGTTCGTTGTATGTTTGTTTCATCAGACAGCGAGCATTGCTGTAGCAACATATATATGAAGACCAGTGTACAAAACACTTATGCTTTTAGTATAAAATCCCAACAATCTCCCACTTATACTCAAAGCATAATATCATTGCTTTATCAAAGGTATTAAGTGTTTCTATACTATCAATCACTCCCACTGCATTCACGTCACCTCTTGTCACGATTTCTCGTATGATGTGATACCACACATCCTATGTGTTTCACCACCTTGTGAGTCTTTGGTTCCCTTGAGTTTTTCATTGCACCAACATGATCACAATTCCATGTGATTTTATTAGGCAAACTCAGAACACACACCTCTAGAGGATAACACTGGAGTTATACTGCTTCTTGCGAAGCTAATGAAGCTGTCAAAAACTCAGCCTTCAAACCGGAATCCGCAACACATTTTTGTGTTAGATTCCTATAACTCCTCCTCCAAGGCCAACACATAGTTAGAGGTCGATTTACTTTCCTTATGATCCTCCTGGATATCCGATGCCATTCAACTCACAAAGCTCATTCATTAACCAATGTGCCTATCGAGAGTTGAACTGATATATGTTTAACATGCTTATAGCATTACAGATATCTAACTTCGTTCATCTACAATATGGAAACATAACACTCTTTCTTGCTAAGAACGACTCACCACATAATCAATTTTAAGCGACTTGAGATACCTGAACATCCTTTTCTTGTGACAACACAAGACTTTAATTCAAAAGAATGTTCCAAAATCTCATAAGTCGTGCTTCTGAAACTGTTCGGATAACCATTCTTTATGTCCGACAATATCTCCACACCGTTTTCGAATGTGAAAATACTTATCTGCATAATGTGTAAGGAAAACCACACTTTCGCTGACGCATAACTGGTACATGAAACTCTCATTCTCGATAGACAATATAGAAATGTATGTTTCATGACTTTGAAGCTCCTTTAAGTTCATAGGCTTCCAGACATGATGCTCTTCACTTTACTGCACATAACTTATCTGTTTGTCGCATACAGATGTCGTGACCTTTTATCAAGGTACCCGCTTATAAAATTCGAATGACGTCATCAAGCTTCCAGATAGTTAAATTCATATGTGCTGTTATGGTTAAAAGAATTCGAATGGGTTCAATAGTTGCAACCAGTGAGAATGTCTTGTTGTGAAACATACCTTGCTCACTAACCTAGACCTTAGAAAACATACTAGGTTACCATTTGAGCATTTCTTTCCTTGTATATCAATCAGTTACTTATAGTTGGTAAGCTATTTGGCAATCACTGATTCTGATACACAACCATAACCTTTACTGATTCATTTCTGAATTCATGACGTGACGTCATTAAACTGCATAGTTTGTCTTAACAGCTTCGTTGCGCTTTAAGGGATAAGTACGATGTTGTTCGTTAAGCTGGGAACAAGTCCAAAGACTGTTTCCATGAACTAGTACCATTAAGCCTGTTAAGGCAACCTCCCACTGCAACGATGCTCCTTTTACGTTGTCAGTTAATGGTGCATTAATTTGTGGTTTACCACCTTACACAGGTGACCGTGAAATTGGTACCATACCTTCCAAGGTATGCTCAATATGCCACGGGGTATTTCCTGATGGATTTGAATTGTCTTCTCTAAAACGTTAGAGAACAATCTCACATCCTGATTCATGGTTTCATCCTATACAACTTGCTTGTATTTAGGACATACAAAGCAACCATCTTTTTTGTTTACCTGGAATAGCCCACAAAGCAGTACTAGCTTAAACCTTTCTTCCAACCAATCATTTTCCTATATCAGCTTCACAACCGAATTACCCATCATTGCCCTTTTGACAGAGTTAAGGTCTGCTAGGGTATTTGGAACTGATTTAGAAGACACTTGATTAAGCAAACATACAACTGCTTTTGGCGCTGTTCCCAAAATGAAAATTTGGAAAAGTTGGCATAACTTATAAACAATTAAAGAATTTCATTTCATTTTACCTATACTATCCCAATCGAGGGATAACAGGTGTAGTTAACTGGGATGCAATCCCTTTGCTCTGCCAGATACTGTGAAACCCTATCACTTAAGATATACCATTATGAATGAACCATAATGTTTTTACGGTCTTGTTTAACTTATTCTCTACCTTAGTCTTGAACGCTCTTGATTAAAGCAAGAGACTAAGACTTGTAGTGAACTATATAAACATATCCAAATCTTAAATAATTACAGTATCATGTATGTTAAGGCAACTGCGGAAGTAGACTCAAATCAGCAAACCAGAGCAAACACGAAAAATCTATAGAGATACAATCGCCTATTAAAAGGCCTGGTTACCATCTTATACCTCTAAGTAGTTGTCATATGTACCATTCTTAGGAATACCTGGATTAAATCCATAATTCCATGAATTACTTAAAACTACTTAGACTGATGTAACCTATCTCTATAGAGATTCTTTTAAATTATACCTTAGAACACTGATAGTTTATGTAATCAACTAATGAAGAGACAATCATCCATAATAGAAAACATTGTTATTCATTATGATAGAAAAACTCTATCAAATAATTAATAATCCAATAGATGAAAAATATGTTTATCAAAACCAAAACAATATCTCTTTAGAAACTTGAATCAAAATTAGAGTTTTTAACATAGACTCAAAGCAAAAAACTCCAACAGCTTGAGAAGAATCTCCAGCATCTTCCTTGGAGTTGGTAATCCCGTCATCCTCAAGCATTATCATCAGCTTGATTCTCTGCACAGCGCAGCCAAAACATGATTAGTATTCACAGTAACCACTACTCACAAGGAGTAGAAAACTGATACTAAACATGTAAATGATGACGTACCTCATCCATTGGTGTTAACACTTGGACAATTTGCTTTCCAGTGTCCTAGCTTGCCACAGCGGTAACACTTGCCCTCTCCTTTAACTTTCCCAGCCTTTTTCTTTGGAGCATAAACTCCATTGTTCCCACCAACAGTTTTCTTGTTCTTATTCCTAGTCGTTCTTTTAGTTTTTGCTCGTTTAGGAGCAGCAGACTGGCTACCGGAAGAAACTAAAACTGCTTTTTCGGGTTCCATCAGGGACTGTGCTGCCATCAAGTCACTGAGTTACTCATTAAGAGTATACTCCTTCTTGTTCATCACAACATTCAACCTGAAGTTTTCAAAGGACTTGGGAAGAGAGTTTAGTATGATATCGACTTGGGCTTTCGCGTCAATACCACCACCATGCAACGTTAGTTCATCCATGAGGTGAGTCATGACAACCAAGTGCTCTCTCACTGAACTGCCTTCAGACATTTTCTTACTCACAATCTCCTTCATGAGATTGAATCTGACAGTTCTGTCCGTCTCTCCATAAGTCGTTGTTAGATTATCCATAATCTCACAGGCCTTATCATAATGCTGATGTTCCAGCTGCAGTACCTTACTCATAGTGGTCATCATGTAGCATTTCACTACATTATTAGACTTGATCCACTTATTGTAAGGCTGCTGCCGCTCGGCAGTAGCGTCAGCAGCTGGGACTGGCGGACAAGGATCAGTAAGGACAAACTTGTGTTCTTCCACAACAAGGATATAATCCAAATTACGTTTCCATTCAAGAAAATTCGGACCATTGAGAGGATTTTGAGCGAGGATATTAATGACATTTTTCATAGACATATCTGAAAATAAATAAGCGAATTAAAGTAAGCACATACTATGAACAATTGAAACAAATATGCGTAGAACCTTTAGATAAAACAATGCAATTTGCTTCCTCCAATTGCCCAAGCTAATTCACCGCAAGCTACCCGAGTAGACGTTTACGGCAAACGCTCAACCAGACCAAAATAGGTCCTTTAATTTCTTAACATGCCAGGTATCTTAAGCAAAAGAAATTAATATTGGAGATCTTTAGACCATGTTCACCTATCCGGAGCAGAGACATCACAAATGAGGTATACTCCATGCAACATCTAAGCCAAAATTAACCACAAGCCTAACTCCGGACGTTTAGAGCGATTTAGCATACGTAATGGACCCATGCCGCATGCCCTTTACATCCTTTGTTATCCCATTTAGATTAATCTTAGAGACTTTTGAGAGTTGTCTCAATGCAAGCTACCCGAGTAGACCGTTTGCTTAGAGGCTCCCACTTCTCATCTTAAAATAAGTGTTTTATTTGGAAACCTCATCGCATTGGAACTGGCGAGGGACCCCTAACGTAAGCTACCCGAGTAGACCGTTTACGCTTCGAGATGCCCCACTTCCAATGAGAAGTCATATTTGTGGAGGTCTAATGATTTTGGTTAGAAAAGAACCAAAATCGAGCTTAGTATTTTTAATTCCAAAGGTTTCATGCGCACACATTATTTTATGTTCCCATAAATTATGTCACACCAAAAATTCCATCATAAATTAATATGATCCCGGAACTTATAGACTTAATTTAAAATATAAAATAAATCACATAAGACATGCTCAAAAATTAAATTGCAACATGCTTATAAAAGTAAATAATTAAAGCAAATACACATGCTTTCCTATTATTTGCTAGTGTGCACATAATAAATCACATCAGTATGAGAAATAATTAAATAAACAAATAAAATTTCTCGTGGCCCCACAGATGCGATTACAACAAAAAAATAATTAAATCTAACTATTACAAGATTTATTTTCAATATAGATCTTCAAACTAGGCATCCGTTGGACTTGAAATCTGATTTGAATTGCATCAACATCAATTTGGGCTTCAATTAGGGTTTCAGGCCCAAAAGAGAGAGACAAACCCTAATTTTCAAATTGCAGGCTTCCTTCGGGCTGAGAAGCCCGATTTCCAGCCCGGGCTTGGAAACCCTAGTTTCCAATCAGCCGCCACAGCCTTGCAGCCTCCGGCGCCGCCTTTCCGGCCACCTCCCAGCGTCAACATCGTGAAGGCCACCACGCCGGCCATCGGCCACAGCCCAGCCACGTCGAGGTGCTGCCATGACCACCGGCGAGTCGCTGCAGCCGTGCCTAAAATGCGAGCTCGCGCTCGTTGCTGCTACTTCACAACGCGCGCCTACTGCGCACGGCCACCGTCCGATACCACCACCATCGTCGCCGTGAGCAACGATAGAGAAAGAGGAAGGAGATGGGCACGCGAATGCTGGCGAAGGCGCGGCCCAGCTGTGCGCAGCACAGATCTGCTGCGCGCCACCGCCACCCTCACTTACTTCTTGCTACCGTGACTTGCAGAGTCATCGGCCACCTCCGAGCAGGCCGCGCGCGCCCTCCGTTCTTGTCTGGGACGATTGCCGCCGCTGCTAGTCCTGTCATGCTCACCAGAAAAATGAGCAGTAGCAACCAGACCTAGGGCAAGGCCCAGCCCTGCCGCCGCCACCCACTGTCATGGTCGTTGCCGCCGCCGGCGAGATCTGGGCTGAAGGGCTGAACCCTAGGCAATGGTACCTCCAATGTCTGTTCTTCGTTCTCTGTTTCTCTTGCTCACGTTCTTCCGGATCTCAATTTTTACAGATTTGAATAATAAAGAAAACACATAAAAATAGATCTAGATCTATTACATGATTTCCTATCAAATCTAACCACATATTTTCTCGTGGTGAAAAACAGATCCAAAACGAGAAGGCTACGAGAACAAAACATCCACGACAATTTAAATCCATCCACGAACATACATATTTATTTAATTTCAATTTATCCAAGATAGAGCCTAAGAACATCAACCTCGCTCTGATACCAGTTGTAGGGTTTGAGTCTACGATGGACAACATGAGTTGCCATTAATTAAATTCTTGCCAAAGATCGTTCTTAGGATATCAGGAATAAATTTCCATTAAACAAACCATACGATCCTATGCATTCTCCTACAAAATTAATTGCAGAGGATGGAATTTCGGAATACCTTATCTTCACCGTTTGATCTACAGATCTAGATCGGAGAATAAAATAATGAAGTAAACTTAGACCTGAGATTGAACGCCGGCGATGGATAGTTGTTCCTACAGATCTGATATTCTGATCTGTTGCCTTGCTCCTTGGAAATATGGTGAGGATTATCTACCAAGTTAAATCCGAGATCTGGAGAAATCGATCAGTTTCTCCCTCAAATCAGCAGCCGCCGTTTCTCTCTCATTTTACTGAATCTACTGAAAAGTCAAACTTGATCTGATAGAGAGAAGGCATATATATAGTGTTAGGGTTTTGAGAAACCCTAACCCTAATTGGCTTGAGCAGTTCGTGGGCCAGACCAGGGACCAGATGCAAATAATAAAGTGGGCCCTCTTTATTAATTAATCCTTCCTTGTTCTATTAATTAATAAAACACTGTTTTAACCTTCACCACGATAACAATGCTGACTCGCCCCTTTATTACCACGTTATTAGAAACGGGTTTCACCAAACTAACATGATCCACATATTTAAGGTTTTAGACATTCATTAATTAATTTTGGCTTATGACAATCAGCCATAATTAATTAATCTCTTATTTCCTGAGTAATACCACTCACTCATTTTCACTTATGCCTGAATTAAATAATTCAACCTGCATGGTTTAGCATAATGGACCTTGTGAGCTTCTGAGGGAATGTCACCATCCTGAAACGGATATGCTTACCTAAACGTCCAGCCTAAGGAGGTCACACACAAATTGCCAACACCAAAAATACGAGTATTAGAGTACATTTAAGACTCGCCACCATGGTAAATCAAAGTGTGGTCAATCTTTGTGTGCCCCTTATCCTTCAGTTGGGTTTAAGATCATAGGAAGTATGTTAGGGATCTGGCTCATTCATATGTCAATGAGAATGGCACATCCCACTGTTGATCCCATCAATACATAACCATGTACCGACAGATCAAGTAGCTAGGATAAGCCCACTTATGAACCGATGTGCCGCAGCTTAGACCGACTGCCTATCCAGGGACTGTCTCAGCTGTGATACTGTTTATATCTCGCTAGGTCAAACGACTCATATGATCCTCTGTGATCTCCTACACACCATATAGTCATCCCTATAGGCGAGATAATAGGATATTATGGTTCGTTGTATGTTTGTTTCATCAGACAGCGAGCATTGTTGTAGCAACACATATATGAAGACCAGTGTACAAAACACTTAATCATATATGCTTTTAGTATACAATCCCAACATGAAGGGCTCAGTTGGTAAAGGACTGGTGTTTGAAGGCTCTAAGGTGGAGCCAAATGATGCTATTGAAGGATTTGTGGATTCTGATTTTGCTGGGTGTATAGACTCTAGAAAGTCACTCACTGGATATGTTTTCAATTCCTTTGGCACAACAGTTAGTTGGAAAGCAAACTTACAGAAAGTTGTAGCTCTTTCGACAACTGAAGCTGTTAAGGAAGGATTGTGGCTAATGGGGTTTATAACTGAGATTGGAATGGCTCAGACTAAGATCACAGTTTTCTGTGATAATCAAGGAGCATTACAACTTGCAAAGAATGATGTGCATCATGAGAGAACAAAACATATTGATATGAAGTATCATTTTATTCGAGGGGTGGTAGCTGAGGGAAAGATTGTGGTACAGAAAGTCAGTACAAATGATAACCCAGCTGATATGATCACCAAAGTAGTTCCCAGCTGTAAGTTTGAGTATTGCTTAGAGCTGATAAAACTTCAAAATTGATCTGGAGTGATGGGGAGCAGGTTAGAACAATATTGAGACTAATGTGGAGAATTGTTGAGATGTAGTCTCAATAATCTGCTGGTGCTGGAGCTTACTGCTGTTGGAAGCTGTTTGCTGGTGCTAGAGCTGACTGTTGTTGGATGCTTTCTGCTGGTCTGCTGGTGCTGGAGCTGAGGCTGCTGCTGGAAGCTGATGGTGCTGACATTGGGAATAAAGAAAGGTATTGTGGTTCTCAATGTTACCTTTTGTTTAGTAACTTCCTTGGGAAGTTTTAGCAGGATATTCTCTGCATCTAAGAGAGAAGAATAGTGAGAAAAATAAGAGAGTGAAAAAACATTCTCTGTGTAGAATACACTATGTACATTCACCCCAAATCAATAGAAACTCTGAAACTTTGCTCCGGAGTGGACGTAGAGTGAAAGCTCGAACCACTATATTTCTTTGTGTGTCATTCTTCTTGATCTATTACTGTTCATCATCTTCTTCTCTGATTTACTGGGTAATTCACAACATATTATTTAATAAATTTAAATTTTACTTATTTATTCTATCTTTATTTATTTGTTTTATAATTTATATATATAATTTGTACAATTTAATTAATTAAAATTACATAGAAATTTAATATTATTTTTAATATTTAATTTTTGTATTAGTGACGAATGAAAATGTAGATTTTCAAAAGATTATTTTTTGATATCGAGAAATAAGGAGCAATGACGCTCACATAAAACTTCGAAATACATTAATTGAACAAATGTGGAAGGAGTATTTTAATTCTTATATTTGAATAAATATGTATTTTATTGGGAAAATAGGGAAATATATCCCCATCTTTTACAAATTAGGGAAATATATCCCCAAATTTTTCTGTTAGGGAATTATATCCCAAATTATAATTCTGTTAGGGAATTTTATCCTCCTGTGCTGACTAAGCAGTTAAGTGCCATGTGGCGCTGAGGTGGTATTTGACTCAATGCCACATGGTGCCACATTAGCGCCACATAGAAAATGACGTGGCATTTTAATTTTAAAATATATAAATATTAATTAAAAATAAAAATATAATTGTAAAAAAGTAAAAATTTATATAAATAGTTATAGTCTTATTTTACTCTTTTTTCAATAATAATTTAATTTTTACTTAATATTTACATAACTTTATTTTGTTTTTTAAATTATTATAAAAATATAAAATTCAAAGTTGAGTGTTATATATATATATAGATATTATATATACAGTATGTATATTAATAATATTTATTTTATTTCGTTCATAAAAATAAATGAATATTTATTTTATATTAAAATATTATTAAATAATAATGACAATAATAATAATTCAGATTTTTTATTATTTTAAAAATTCACAAGAAATCTGAAATCTTTTTAAAAAAATAATAAAAAAAATCTGAATTTTTATTACAATTATTATTATTTTACTAATAATTTTTTAATACAAAATAAATATTCATTTATTTTTATGAATGAAATAAAATAAATATTACTAATATACATATTGTTGTGTATATAATATATATATATATATATATATATATAACTCAACTTATGATTTTATGTTTTAATAATAATTTAATGAAAAAAAGTAAAGTTATATAAATATTAATTAAAAATTAAATTATTATTGATAAAAGAGTAAAATAAGACAATATATATAAATTTTACTCTTTTTTCAATTATATTTTTATTTTTAATTAATATTTATATATTTTAAAATTAAAAGTGCCACGTCATTTGTCATGTGGCGCTGACGTGGCAACATATGGTATTTAGTCAAATACCAACTCAGCGCCACATGACACTTAACTGCTTAGTCAGCACAGGAGGACAAAATTCCCTAACAGAACAATACTTTGGGATATAATTCCCTAACAGAAAAACTTGAGGATATAATTCCCTAATTTGTAAAAGATAGGGATATATTTCCCTATTTTCCCTATTTTATTTTCAGTTTAGTAGATGTGTTGAATGTTTTTTTTTAATTGAGTTGTTTAATAGATTTTATGTGTTGTAATATAATTTTATTATCGAGATTTGTAGTTATTTGGTGTGTTGTAATGTAATTTTATTGTCAAGTTTTTTAGTTTATTTATAATTTTATAATAAATTTTTTTTGTTTGAATTTTGATTTTTGGGTTGAAGATGGTCTAAAGAGTAAAGAATATTGTTTTTGGAATCAGTAAAAAATCGTCGCTTTGATGCAAACAATCGGAAATGGGGGTTTTCTATCTCCAAGAGAATGTTTACAGAGGCGTACGTTGTTGATGACAAATGTGTGTTTGGAGCCGAAGTTTTTCCAAGGAGAACATACACCATTGAAAAACTGTCGTTGCATGAATGGAAGGTCCTTGGAGTTCCCAAGTGTTCACCGTGGGAGGTCTCAAATGGTATATCTACCAATCCATCGTTCATAGCTGCTCAATTAGTTTATGCTGTGGACGTTTAAGGAGGGTTGTTCGCGGATTGTAAACTTCGCAATTAGTGATAAGGGTGAAGGGTACTTCCTGGATGACTGTTGCATACTAAAGGCACAAATCTGTCTGCGAGAACAACGCCACTGAATGAGACAAGATCTGTGTGCACGTCAAGGTGGAGGATTTCTTGAATATTGGATATTTTGTATCGATTTTTTTTTTTATGGCATTTCGTAATTTTGATGGTAACCGTATGTCCGCATATAATTTATCGAAAATATAATACTTCCTCCGTCCCGCTACAATAGGCCCTTTCCATTTTGACACATTAATTTCCTCCGTCCCGCTACAATAGGCCCTTTCCATTTTGACACATTAATTTCGGAACTATTGTTTATTAGCTAATTGTGGTTAAGAATAAAATTGGCAATCGTAATCGGTGGCGGTGCGGCGGTCTCGGCGGACGGTGTACTCGGTGTGGGCGCCGCCGCGGCGGGAGTGGGCGGCGGACTCGGCGGGAGTCATACCCGGAAGCGGGGAAGATAAGGTTTTGATACTCTGTTTTTTTTCTTTTTAGTTATTTTTATGTAATTTTTTATTTTAATATTATTAATAATTATAAACCCTAAATTGAATTTCAGCCCCCATTTGTTAAGAGATCGACACTCACACAAACTGCTTACTCACTCTGCCGTTCCCTCCCCTCCGCCGCCAGTTCGCCCACGGCCTGCGCTCGGCCGCGCCGGCAGTTAGCCCATGGCCTCCGCTCGGCTGCGCCGCCAGCCCACATCTATTGGTCGCAGTAGCAGGCACGCAGATTGCAGATTCGCAAGCACGCAGTCGCAGGCTCGCAGCTCGATTGGTCGCACCGCACTCGCCCACACCTGGTTCGTTGCTCTCCCACGGGCCACGCACGAGCTGACCCTGTTTGCCCATGTTCGTTGCTCGCCTACGCACGAGCTGAACGCCTGAACCTGCTCGCCCAGGTGAAGCTGAGTATTGTCAATTGTGGTGTTGGTGAAACTGTGATGTTGGTGAAACTGTGAGAATGCATAAACTAAGTTCAAGGATTGTTAAAATTTTGCTATCTGAAGTTATTGTGCATAATTGTATGTTTGGATTTGAAGTTGGAATATATGTATTGATGTTATTTTGTTGGATATAATTTATTGAAGTAGTTAAGTTCTTGCATATTTATTTAGACTGTTTGAGTACATATTTGAAACAGGTAAAAAAATGATAAAAACAGGTCATCCGCCTAGATTCCGCCTAGGTCCCGCCCAGACCGTCTCGGCGCTAGGGCCCCCCGACCGCCCAGCCACCGCCCACCGAGTTTTGCAACACTGCTAGATCGTGATACCACATGTTGCTTTTTAGCACACCAAGAAATGAAATTTCCACCAAAATATACACACATACCTGAAGTAGATCGACGATCATCCAAATCCGAGGCCCAATCAAAATCAGAAAAGCCAACAATATTTTTGTGAGATGATCGAGTAATGTGAATCCCATGATCCAAAGTCCCAACAACATAACGGAGTATGTGTTTCACTGCTCGCCAATGAGAATCAAGTGGATTAGCCATATAATGACTAACTTTGTTCATAGAATAAACTAAATTTGGACGAGTGATAGTTAAATATTGAAGTGCACCAACAATACTTCTATATTCACGGGGATTGGGGATAGGACTGCCATTCACTTTAGACAAATGAGTATTGGTCACCATAGGGATTGTGCAACTGTTAGCATGGAGCATATTAACCTTTGAAAGAATGTCTTGAGCATATTTTTTCTATGAAGATGAAGTCCCTGTGTGGTTCTTGATACTTCAATCCCCAGAAAATGATGAACAAAACCCAATTGTTTAAGTGAGAACTTCTTGCTCAGCTGTTCAATAACTTGATTTACTGTAGATGGACAACTTCCGGTGATGAGAATATCGTCAACATAAATGAGTAAATAAACAGTGAACTGCATACTCCGCTTAAAAAAGAGAGAGTGATCAGCCTTAGACTGAGTAAAACCAAGACCCAACAACACAGATCGAATTGTCAAAAACCAAGAACGTGATGCCTGTTTCAATCCATAAATAGCTTTTGTAAGCTGACAAACTAATGGAACAGAACTGACCATTTCAAAACCAGGTGGCTGCTTCATATATATAGTTTCAGCAAGGGTACCATTTAAAAATGCATTATCAACATCTAAATGTGATACACCCCAATTTTGTTGCACTGCCAGAGATAACAAAATTTTGATAGTAGAATGCTTTACAACAGGACTAAAGGTCTCAGTAAAATCAAATCCCGGTTCCTGAGTGTATCCTTGCGCTACCAACCTAGCATTGTAGCGAGCAATACTCCCATCAACATGTTTCTTTATTTTGAAAACCCATTTGCAACCTATAATGTTTTTGTTAGGAGGTGGAGGAGTAAGAATCCAGGTCTGATTTCTGAATAAAGCTCAAAGCTCTTGTATCATTGCTGCTCTCCCTAATGTACTGGACAATGCTTCAGATACAGTTCTGGGTTCAATGTTGATAAAATTATCATGATCACAAGAAGATAGTCCCTGAGATTGAGACATCCATTTACCTTCAACATGTGAATAATAAATCTTGGGTTTGAAAATACCCAATTTACTCCTTGTGATCGTGTGATGACCAAGAGGATCAGATTCAACCGCTGGAACAGGTATAGCCTCAATATTGACATCATGCTCAATAGAAGAAGGAAGTGGTGGTAGAGTGGAAGAAAGAGTAGGATCAGCACTATGGGAAGTATCAGATGAACTGGAAGAATGTGACATGCTAGGAGAAGTGTGTGAATTAGAAGTGACAGTTGGAGTTGTGTTTATTGTTGTAGAATGACCAGGAATGCTCATGGATAGGGGTGGAGAAAGAGGAATTGAGAGAGGAATAGGTGAAGATAGAGCAGCTATGGAAGGAGTGTTAGAAGTGGAAGTAGATTTATAAGGAAACACATGTTTATCAAAAATGACATCACGATCGAGACACTATTATTTTCCCTGAAGGCAATAAAACCTTGTATCCCTTATGATGAGCACTATAACCCAAGAATGTACATGTTGCAGATCGAGGTTGCAATTTATGTTTATTATAAGGTCGCATGAAGGGAAAACACGAACACCCAAAAATTCGTAGGGTGGTATAATTTGGTCTTTGGTGGAAGAGTTTTTCAAGAGGACTCACAAAATTTATAGCCTTAGGAGGGAGTCTATTGATGAGATAGGCAACTGTAGTAAAAGCATCATCCCAGAATTTCAAATTCAAACCAAATTGGAAAAGTAAGGCTAGACCTGTTTCCACTATATGTCTATGTTTCTCTCGGCCAACCTGTTTTGTTGAGGAGTGTAAGGGCAAGGTATTTTGTGGTGAATACCATTTTGTGAAAAGTGAGAAGATAAACTTCTATACTCTCCACCCCAGTCTGTTTGTATGGATTTTAGCTTAGTGATTAACTGAGTTTCAACAAGATTCTTGAATTGGATAAACACATCATAGACTTCACTTTTATGTTTAAGCAAATACAGCCACACGTATCTGCTAGAATGATCATGAAGCTCACATAATAGTGAAAGCCATTTGAGCTAGTGATAGGTGAGGGACCCCAGAGATCAATATGAATAAGTTCAAGAGGTTTATTGTGTGTGTGATAGAATCTGTGTAAGGCAATCGGTGCATTTTAGTTTGAACACAAGAGTGACATAAACTGGGAATGAGTTTTTCATTAAAATGAAGATTACATGAGATCAAGGCTTTCTTGATTATATCTACATTGCAATGCCCTAATCTGCCATGCCAATCTTCTAAACTAGGAGATGAGGCTGAAGTAGAAGCAACAGCTAAAGAGTGGTAGGCTGCAGTAACATCAGTGGTTTGATTGAAAGCGGTAGACAGACTGGACGGAGGAGGAACATGTGAACGAGAATGAACCTTGGCTGAAGTGAGATTGAATTGGTAAAAACCATCTTTAAGGAAACCCGTGAGGAGAATAGCTTTGGTGACCTGGTCCTTAACAATACAAACATTAGGGTGAAACTAAAAAAACACAGCATTATCTTTGGCAAATTGAGAAACACTCAACAAGTTTTTGGTAACATGAGGAACATGAAGCAGATTATTGAGATAAAAAGCTTTGGCACATGTGGAATGAATTAAGGATCCCTCAGCAATATGAGCTATATCAACATTTTGGCCATTACCCATCTGCAACTTGGTTGAACCTTGATACTCAGTTGCTGCACAGTTCAGATTTGTCAAATCATGAGATACATGATTAGTTGCTCCTGAGTCCGGATACCATATATTTTCTGAGTTTTAATCTGAAGGTGCATAAGAGGTTCCACCAAAACTCTGTGTATGAGGAGAAGGCTGGAAGTAAACGGCATGAGCTTCTGGAGTGAAAGAGTTAAAGTCAACATGATCTCTCTAATATTGTTGTTTCATTACAAAATTTTGGTCAAATCAATACCAGCATCTAGTTGCAGTGTGACCTAAAACAATGCATACTTGAAAAATGACTTTGTTTGAGGGAAAACTCCTCCCCCTTCCTCTATTTCCATTGTAGCCTCCTCGAAAATGAACTCCTCTATTACTATGTCCACCTCGATTAGTAGGGGAAAGACCTCTACCTCTGTTAACAGAACCTACCCCATTTGTCCTCTTCCATATGTAGCATAATTCAACATAGGTTGAGAACTATCTGAGTTTAGAGGAATAGGTCTACTAGACTCCAATGTAGTTTCAAAAGTGAGCAATAAAGAATGCAAGTCTGCGACTGACCATGAATCTTGTTTAGCACTCACCGTAACCATCAAAGGATCATAATCTCTCCCTAGACCATTTAATATGTGAGTGATCTGATCTTCATCAGAGACACTATGGCCGACCCAATTAAGCAAATCACAACACGTTTTAATTTTGGACAAATACTCAGACATGGATAAGTTTTCTTTCTTCAGAGTTTGGAGCTGATTTTTATATTGCATTACCTTGGCTCTGCATTGATTGGCGAAATTTGTCTTTAGAGCCTTCCAAACAGAAGATGCTGATGTGAGTCCAACCACCAAAATCATAGAATTGTCGCTTAAAGACGATTGAATCCACGCAGACACGATTTGATCTTGTCTTTCCCAGCTGATATATTCTGGGTTTAGAGATCTTTTTGGATCTGCTCCTTCCTTCGCCTCTATCCACATGGGTGGTGGATGAACGAACACAGTTAGATATCCTTCAAGGCCATACCCTCTAATTGTGGTAAAGATCTTTTTCTTCCATATAAGGTAATTTGTGTCCTTCAGTTTAGTTCCTATAGAGATATTTTAACTCTACACAGCATCCTAAATACAAGAAAATATGGACAAGTGTTGCAATCACACTCTGCCGTCTGTAACTCCATCATTCGTCACTTCCTCATTCTTTTTCACATTGAGCAGCTGACCTGGAATGTCATCCACCTTATCATCTGAATCATCATCTGAGCTAAGAATACCATACCATAAAATTTGATATGATTTTAGATATGATTGAAAAAGTCAGATAGACCTTGTCGAACCATCCATAAATAATATTGTTTATGGAATCGTTCCATAGCAGAAATAGTTAATTCTTTAGGAGTATTTCTTGTTTGGCAGATATTAGTTAAATTTCATATTTCAGTTTGGCAGATATTAATTAAATTGATTATTTTAAATCTTGTGTAGTCGGTTTTGTTTCATTGGCAAGCACGAAATTGACCGTATATAAGCTTAGTAAAATTAATAAAATATTAAAGAAACTGTCATATTACCATCAATGTTGAATGGTTTTTTTTTTTTTTTTCAATTTTGCTTTTGTGTTGTCTCTTTTCTCCTTGCCAACTTCTTTAAATATGTTAAAAGCATCAAACAAAATAATATCACTTTAAATTACAAAAGCCTTGATGTTAGAAATTTGGTTGTTAAAAATTTCTTTATCTCTATTTTATTTTGGTGGATCAAAACTAGTTTAGAGAGTCTCTAAATCAGCTCCAGTTTAGATCATAAATGTAAACTCGTATAAGGTCTTTATTTGAGTTGTAATTGGAGCAGATTGAAGACAAACTGAAGAATCAGTTTGTGGATGCGCAAAGGACTCAGACAAACTAAATATTAGTATGGAACTCATCAGTCTGGAACTCATCAGTTTAGGACTGACCTGTTTGGAAACATAAGCTAGAAACTGATTTACGAGTTTCAAATATTAAACTTGTCAATGTGGGATCTATGTTCAAACTAGTGACGTCAGCCAACATGGAGTTATCAGATTGACGACATCAGCATGGAATCTCAAGTTCCAATTCCTGCGCATAAAAAACAAAAAAAATCATTTGAGAAATTGTACTGACAAGTTCAAACTTAAAGATTGGAGATTCCTTAAAGTTTGAAAACTCAAGACTTCCTTGCACTAATTAAAATAACCATTCTAACACAAAGGTGAATAGTAAATCGTCAAAGTCAAAAAATAGGAGAAGGTGTGGGCTTTCCGGAAAAGCACCTGCCCACCAAAGAGGATAGAAACATCGGATCTGACAAAATCCAATTTGTTTCTAAATAGCTCTAAATTCAAATCACAAAATCCTCAACTATAAATAGCCGACTTCAAGAGATTAATACACCGAACATCCAATTTTCAAGTGAGCCAAAACTCTGTCAAAATTCTTACTCAATGTTCGAGGCTTTCACAAGCTTATCGTGTGTCACTTAGTGAACACGAGACTCAGAACATCTGTTCTTGAGTTTATTTAGTGTTTTTCTCTCTCCAAGAAAGAACACAGCAGCCAAGTACTTTCAGTACCTTAACTATCACGGGCGTTTAGCTGCAAACTATCAGTTTCGGAGAGAACTCTAAAAACCCCAATTCTGGCTCGGAGGTTGCATGGTGTGCCCACACTCCAAAAGGCTGAGAAGTGAAGGACGAAAGAGGACCGGACAAGTGAACCAGTGAACTGGTGGACGAGGCATTCACTAGCTAGTGATAGATCGTAGGAGCACCCTGTAATCCGACACTTAGTGGATTTCCAGACTTATTCTGAAAAGTGGACGTAAGACTTTTCTGTTTGAACCACTATAAACCTTTTGTCGTTTATAGCTTTCATTTATTAGTTTTCATATCTTTTACACTCAACACTCAAGTATTGAAGTATACCTTGAAACTGATGAACTAATACTTTGATCTTAAAAGGTAAGTTTGATAAACCAAACTGGTACAGAATAACCAATTTGGATAAGTGCGAGTCTTTTAACATTTCCACTGTGCATTACAAACTCTAATCTCAGGACCAACAAGTGGTATCAGAGCGGTCAGTCCTTCCAGGCTGATTGTTTTGATGTCGGTTAGGACGAGATCCATTTTCCTTGCATTTTTCTTATCAAGCTTACAGGTCACCAAATATTCATCATGAATATTCCGAAGCTTCCTCCGTACTCAGCTGAGAAGTTTGCAATGTGGAAGAAGAGATCCACAAAATAACTCAAAAGCTTCCATCCCGAGATGGTTGACATCCTATGGAGAGGAGCCATCAAGATAACGAAGGTCCTCATGCTACTAAGAGCTGAGAAACCCACAACGATTGAAAAACCCTACGATGAATGGACCTCAGAGGACAAGAGGAGGAATCAACTTGATTCAATAGCTCACGAAGTTTTTCTCGCTTCTCTACCAGAATCCCTCGTTGAAGAGGTGATGCAGTTTGACAATGCCAATGAGGTATGTGATTAGCTCGGCAACCTGAGACATTTCAAATGATGAGAAATAGACTCCAAGTTTATGTTGATAAATACGAGTCATTCCAGATGATCTTGGAGAAACCATGAAGGCAATGGAGGCCCGATTCAACACAATAGTGAGCGAGCTCAAGGCTTTGGACAAAACCTACTCAACCGCAGACCTAAATGCAATGCCTAAGGAGGATTGGTTTGTGGAAACAACCAACCAGGAAGAGAAGGATCTCTCCAAGATCTAAACAAAGGAATTGTTAGCTCAACTAAATGCCCATGAATGAGATATTCAGATGGTGAATAAGAACAAAGCAGTAAGAATAGCTAGCTCGCCTAGATCCCAGGCTGATGAAACAACCTTTTTCTTGAAAAGAGAATCCAAATAGAGACCTAAGAACACCTTCCAAACTGACCGTCCAACAACTCAGTTAGGAAATTGAATGAAGGAGATCCCATCTAGTTCAGGATCTCATAAAAAATAAGGTGAAAGCTCATTGGCCGAGTTGGAGGAGCAAATGAGAAGATTATCTAAGCTCCTTCAAAAGGCAAAAGGCAAAAAGGAAGGTCCAAAAACTGAAGACAAGAGATTCGTCAAACACCCAACCTGATCATTTTAATAACCGTAGTTCCAAATCTCGAACTCAACTTGAGAAAAGG
The DNA here is from genome assembly GCA_026898455.1 of Plectranthus barbatus. NCBI lineage: Eukaryota > Viridiplantae > Streptophyta > Magnoliopsida > Lamiales > Lamiaceae > Plectranthus > Plectranthus barbatus. The sequence goes on along the minus strand of JAPKLW010003126.1, from coordinate 21,166 downwards.
AATTCCAAGTAGGGGGAACACCTACTTGAGGCCCGAGCCCAATCACACTTTCTTTTTGGGTTGAGAAGGCTAACCATGGTGGTCACAACTTCTTCATTAAGAAGTTACCAGGTTATTACACTTATCAGAAGTCAGTTTCTGAGATCCTCTAATCAAAGAACTAATCTTGTAGGATCCGTAGATGCTCGGGGATCTAAAATATAACTCTGATATTTGCAGGGATAAGTACATGCTAGGGAGCTTCAGAATGAGAAGAGCGAGTGGATCCTTGCTAGTGGATGCTTAACTCATATGACTGGAAATAAAGATCTCTTCATAGATCTTAGTATGGTCAGAGGTGAAGGATTTGCTGGAAAACTGAATTGTCAATCCATAACCCAAATTGGAATTGGATATCAAAAATAAATTGTTATGCCTATGAATAATCCTATCATGCTCCTATTGAAATTCAGAAAAAGGTTTATGCGGAATACATGAATTGTAGAAACTGAAGAACTCGATGCACAAAGATTTGAACCTCGATCCTTTTTCTTATGCAACAAGATTTAATCCTACAAGATGAAGGAATTAAATCTATCAAAATCATTAAATAAAAAAACTAAGAGAAGAGAAGAATTCGATCCTCCAGATTTGATCTTCTGATCTGTATCCCAGCTCCAATCCAAAAATCTGGTGAAGATTCTATTCGAATTCTGTGCCTATCGAGAAGAAGAATTTCCTCCTCGTTCTTAGATCCTTAGTCACCTATCACAACTCCCAATTACTAGTTTGATGCTTAGCAACTTGTGATCTTGTGGTGTATTGTGATCTGAGAACTTGAGGGGTATTTATAGGAAAATTATGATCTCAGATGGGCTTGAGCTTTCATGGGCCAGACCAAGGACCAAAATGCAAAGCAAATAAGGCTTATTAATTGATTAATTCTCATATTTCACCCAAAATAAAATTAATTAATTTATATTGATTCATGCCACCAGAGAATCAATATTGTCCTACCTATTTGCTACCACATTGTGAGGAACGGGATGCATTGGCTAGGAAAATTCCTGTATTTAAGGTTAACATACATTCATTAATTAATTTGAGCTATGAAAAGCTTCCAAAATTAATTAACATCTTTTAATCATGAATCAGTCCACTCAACCATTTTCACTTATGCTTGAACATAATCAGCCTGCAAGACTTAACATAATGAACCTTTTGAGCTATTCAGGGCATGTCACCATTCTAAACTGGATATGGTTACCTAGTTCCAGTATCAGACAATCATACAAGATTGCTACCACCCAAGATACAGATATACAAGCTCGACTAGAACTTTTCACTGCATCTTAAAGTGACACACGAATTTGTGTATACTTCTTTACCTTCATGTAGGCATAAAATTACATCGAGAGTCAAGATCAAGATTCTTTTGATGTCAGATAAAATAATCGATCTTAATTAGGTCCCATAAATGCGTACCGCACGCACCAGACATACCAAGCAACCAAGATAAGCTACTTATTACTCTTTATGTTGCAGCCTATACTGACAGTTTATCAGAGGACTATCTTATATATGATGCTATTTATATCTTGCTTGGTTAATCAATCCATAAAATCTTATGTGATCTACTACACACCGTATGATCTCCCAATCAACGAGATAAGAGGATACTTACGTTTGCGATACATGTTTATTAATTCAGACAGGAGATGAACATATAACTTTAATGATTCCCAATATATTAACCAATAAACCTTATACATAATATACCAATCATAATGCTTTCAGTATATAATTACATCAAAAGGACCACCAGTCTTATTTGGTGACAACTCAAGGGGCAGAGTTATAAGAAGAGGTTTCATCGAACAAAATGGAGTCAGAATCATCAATGTATCTCTCGTCACCAATCTAAAGTACAACCTCCGAAAGCATAAGCCAACTAAGTGAGAATGGCTATATTTTTTCCTTCGTAGAACTGGAATGTCAGATCAAAGATAAGGCTTCAAGAGAAGTCAAGCTTAGAGGAATCAGAAAAGGAGATTTATATGTTGTAGACTGGCAGAGCGAGTTGACAAACTCGTGCCTCATGGCAACTAGTTCCATGGAAACAAAATAGTTGTGGCACAAAATGTTGAGCCACCTGAACTTCAAGACAATAAATTACTTGGCCAAGCATGAGCTGGTAGAAGGACTTCCCAGACGAGTCTTCAAGAAAGAAGGAGTATGCAAAGCATGCCAACAAGGAAAGCAGACTAAAGTTTCTTTCAAGAATAAGCCAGTCAGCCCCAACACATACCGTGTGTTAGAGTTACTTCACATGGATCATTTTGGTCCAGTAACTCCACCAACAACCGAAGGAAAGCAATTTTCATTAGTATTCGTGGATGATTACTTGAAGTATACATGGATAAAGCTTCTCAAGTCAAAGGATGAAGTGAAGATTATCCTTCCCGAGCTGATAATGCGATTTCAAAATGAAAGAGAAGTTACTGTGAAGAGAATTCGCTCACACAATGGAACAAAGTTCTGCAATGGCCCCCTGATGGATTTTTGTACAAAAGCTGGCATCGGTCAAGAGAGGTCAACTCCCAGAACACTGTAGCAAAATGGGCTTGCCAAGAGAAGGAACAAAACTCTGAAAGAAGCAGTCAGAACCATGCTGGCAGAACCCATGTCAACAACCCAAAACACAATTAATTAATTAATATTCATTCTTTTTCACCACAGAATTAATAATGACCACCCCTTTATTATCAAGTTATGAGAACGGGTTGCATTTACTTGAGAATCCCTATATTTAAGGATACTGAACATTCATTAATTTATTGGAGCTTTTGACAAGCTTCCACAATTAAATAATCTCTTATTTTCCTTAGCAGTACCACTCAAACCTTTTCACTCGTGCTTTAACTTAATCAGCCTGCCTGACTTTAGCATGATGAACATTATTAAGCCCCTTGGGTAATGTCCCCATCCTATTACTCAGATACGGTAACCTAACTCCAGTCTCAGACTGTAATATATGAACTGTTGTTAGCCAAGATGCGGGTATACGAGCACGTTACTCAAGCTCCTCCCATGGCATGTCAAAGCAACAGTCAACCCGTGCATACCCCTGAACCTTTGTTAGGGTTTGGACTCAACTAAGATCGAGATCTTGTATTCTCAGATATCAGACAGAAGAATACATCTCACTGTGGTCCAATCAATACGCAACTGCATGTACCAGCATATCAACTGTTCAAGACAGATCACTTCTTTCTGACTATGTTGCAGCCTATACTGATAGACATATCCTCAACGTTGTTTCGGTTGTGATAATATTTATATCTCACTAGGTCAAGTGATCATACTGTCTTCTGCAATCTACAACACGTAGTACGATTGTCCCTATTAGTTAGATAAGAGGATACGATTGTTACTCGCATGTAAGTTTGTTTAATAGATAGGAAATAAAGTTGAATGTATACTCATCATAATAAATGTTTTCTGTATACAAAACCCAACACTTCTCACAAGGGATATTGAGTATTCAACAAGACTACCAAGATTGTGGAAATAACATGTAATGTTATTTTTTATGAAGCTTCCTTAGTGCGCAGGACCATGAAGGAACTGGGAGAAGAAGTTCTAGAGATCAATAATGTTAATGAATAGTTGGGCATAAATTCTTTCAATGTTAAACCAACTTATTCGACTAGATCTATGAATGGGTCATTTTCTCAACAGTTCCCTCGATTGGACATCAAACAATAGAGAGGGACCCTAATGCAAATGATCTTGCTGAGACCTTGGATTGTATTTCCCTACAAAATGGCATAAATCAAGGGGAAATTCAGACTGGAGTGTTCGAAACTGAAGAGGAAGTTTATGTAGAAAGATCTCCAACAATAGACGAAGAAATGAGGATTGAAGCTCAGACTGAAGACCTTGAAGCTCATATTATAGACCTCGAAGCTCAAACTTAAGGTTTTTAAATTGACAAAGGCCAATCTTCAGAATGATCAGTTTTAAATCAACCATCAGTTCGAGATGATCAAGGCAGTATTCAACAATTTTTGGGGAATGAAATCATTTCAGTAGATTTCTTCCTTACTGACGTGCTAGTTGTAGGTGGTCTATCCTCAGAGCCATTTATTCAGCATGTATAAAAGATATTCGAGCTTTCCTTGAGTACCTGAATGAGGATGACAAGAAGGGCATCACTTTCAACAACGTAGAAGTCGTAAGAGAATTCGAGGACATTTTTTCTGATGAATTACCTGGATTGCCACCAGATAGGAAATTGGAATTTGTTATCGATCTTGAACTAGGTGGATCTCCTATCTCAAAAGCCCCATACAGAATGGCCCTTAAGGAACTACAAGAGTTGAAAGTGCAGTTACAAGAGTTATTAGATCTGGGATTTATTCGACCCAGTGTATTGCCTTGAGGAGCACATGTCCTATTTGCGAAAAAGAAGGATGGATCTATGCATATGTGCATTTATTACAGAGAGTTGAACAAACTCAATCTGAAGAATAAGTATCCACTCCCAATAATCGACGATCTCTGTGATCAGTTTAAGGGAGCAAAGGTCTTCTTGAAGATTGATCTAAGATCGAGATACCATCAGTTAAAAATCCGTCAAGAGGATATTCCGAAGACTACTTTTCGAACAAGGTATGGCCACTATGAGTTTGTAGTGATGCCTTTTGGATGGCTAACACGCCAACAATATTCATGCATTTTATGAATCGCGTGTTTCATCCGTACCTTGACAATTTTGTCCTAGTCTTCATAGATGACATTCTTGTCTACTCGAAGAGTGAGGAAGAACATCAAGAACATTTGATAAAAGTCTTGAGAACCCTACAAAGAGAGAGACTGTATGCCAAATTTAGTAAGTGTGAATTTTAGCTAAAGGAAGTGATGATCCTACGATACCTGGTATCCGCATAAGGAATTAAAATAGATCCAGTTAAGATAAAAGTTGTGAAAGAGTGAGAAGCTCCTAAAACACCGAATGAAGTTTTGAGTTTTCTTGGACTGACAAGATATTATCACTGATTCATCAAAGGATTTTCCAATATTGCCAGACCAATGACGCAACTCTAAAGGAAAGCAATCAAGTATATGTGGATTGAATAGTGCGAAGCAGTTTCCAACGCTTGAAGGACCTGCTAATCACTGCCCCAGTTTTGGCAGTACCAGAGGTAGATAAAGACCATAAGTTGTATACTCACGCCTCCAAGAATGGTCTAGGTTGTGTTATAATACAAGAAGGCAAAGTGATCGCGTATGAATCACGCCAGTTGAAAACGCATGAATTGAATTATCCAACCTATGACCTGGAATTGGCAACCATTGTCCATGCATTAAAGGTTTGGAGACATCATCTCTACTGAGCTAGATGTGCAATCTTCACCGACCACAAGAGCCCCAAGTACTTCTTTGAGCAAAAAGATCTGAATATGAGGCAAAGAAGGTGGTTGGAACTTGTGAAGGACTATGATTTGATCATTAATTACCATCCCAGTAAAGCAAATTCTGTAGCTGATGCATTAAGCACCAAGGCTCCAACCAAAGCCTGTGATGTGATCACGTAAGAGGAGAATCTGATCAAGGAAATGGAGCAATTAAATCTTGAAGTGGTTTCTCCACGAGAGACGGTTAGCACGAAAATAGCAGCCTTAATGGAAAATCCTGATCTAAAGACGAAAATTGTGGAAGTATAAAGAAATCATGAAGATTTGGAAATTGTAAATCTGAGCGAATAGAGTCACAAATTTTCAGGAAGCTTCCGATAATGCCATCACGTATGATAAAAGATTGTGTGTGCCAAGGAATAATAATTTAAAAGAGGAAATGAAACCACATACACTGCCCACCCTAGAAGTACAAAGATGTACCAAGACTTGAAGTCCAAATTTTGGTGGGAAGGCATGAAATGAGACATAGCCATGTTCGTAGAACATTGTTTGGCATGTCAACAAGTGAAACATTGCATCAAATGTCGTATGGAAGGTTACAACCGCTAGACATCCTATAGTGGAAGTGGGATGCGATAGCTATGGATTTTGTGACAGGTCTACTCAAGTTCCAAAGAGGGAACATTGCTATTTTTGGTGATTGTGGACCGTCTAACCAAGAGTGCACATTTTATGCCAATTCAAATTACATATGGAGCAAATAAGTTTGCCCAAATATATGTCAAGGAAATCATTTGATTACGTGGAGTGCCATCAACAATCACATCTGATAGAGATGTAAAGTTAATATCTCGATTTTGGACTAGCCTGCAAAAAGATCTTGGAATCCGATTGAATTTCAGCATTGCTTTTCATCCTCAAATAGATGGTCAAACATAAAAAACCATATAGACTTTGGAGGATATGCTCGGAACAATTGTTCTCGACAGAGGAGTGAAATGGGAAATAGTTTTGCCATTGATTGAATTTGCATACAACAATTTTCAAGATACAATTGGAATGGCCCCAAATGAAGCTCTTTATGGAAGAAAGTGGCGATCCCCTTTGTATTGGGATGAAGTTGGAGAACGCAAAATCTCATGACCCGATTCAGTCGCTGAGATGATAGAAATCGTTTGATAGATTCGCGCTAGGATCAAATGAGCTCAAGATTGACAGAAGTCATGTGTCGATAAAAGACAAACTGAGGTTACTTTTGAAGTCAGAGACAATGTGTATTTGAAGATATCACCATCTAAGGGAATCATGCATTTTGGAGCTAGAGGTAAACTTACACCCAGATACATTGGTCCTTACAAAATTTTGGAAAGGATTGGAGCAGTAGCCTATCGTTTGGCTTTACCACCTAACTTCAGAAATGTTCATAACTTCTTCCATGTCTCATAATTGCGGAAGTATGTCTTTGATCGAAAACATGTCATTCACCAAGATGAAGTTCAGCTCCAACCAGATTTGACTTATGAAGGACCATAAGTAATCATTGATTTCAAAACCCAAGAACTCCGTAACAAGAAGATTAACCTTGTCAAAATTCTTTGGAAGCATCAAGGTACTGAAGAAGAGATGTGGGAACTCGAAGAAAAGTTGAAGGAGAAGTACCCAGAACTATTTATGTAATATGCAAATTTTTGGGACGAATTTTTTTTGTAATGGGGGAGGATGTAACACCCCTCGCGAATTTAATATATTTATTGGAATTTTAGAATTAAAATTTTGTTATTAAAACTATTTGAGGTTTTCGTGACCAATTTAAATTTGGAAATTAAATCGTTGAGCATTATTCCCTACCATCTCTATTTTAATGAAGGAAATTAATTAATAATTGATAAATTCAATTTAAATGTGATTCGATAATTTATATGTAGCCCAGAATTTTTGTATCAAGAAAATATCGATCGATAAATTTTGTAGATCGATAGGACATTACGGTCTCCAATAAAAATGACGCAAAGATATGTAGAGGTGACGTGAGTTGATGCCAAGGTGACTGATGTGACAAGCGAATGACAACTACTTTAACTTTTTTACTTTCGATAATACCAAAATTGCCCTTCACTTTTTTCTGTTTATGGCAACCTTCACTCTCACTCAACACTTTCAACTTCTCCACCAAAAATCCCACCAACTATTTTCTGGCAAGTCTCCGGCGAAGCTCCAGCGAAGTCATTTTGAGGTAAACAATATGATATTTAGGGTTTCTAACCTCTCTTCTTCCATTTCCCAACCTCATTTCTTCCATTTTACTTGTTTAAAAGGTTGTAATCAAGCCAAACTCTAGGAATCATCAAGACTACGTGATCCTAGTGTTTTCGAGAGGTATATCTAAACCCATATCAAGTTATGTTTGATTATGAGCATGCTTGCCATTTTTGCCCTGTTGGAATATTACATTTCTAGACTTGTTTTTGAGATTTTGAGAACGTATGCATGATTAGTGTGATATGTATATATATATATATATATATATATATATATATATATATAATATTGAGCTTAGTAATCGCATGTTAGCCTAGGAATCGAGTTGGTGATCATTTAGATTAATTTTTAGATTTTAGCTCCATTTTAAAATATTGAGCATATATTTCGATTCTGCCATGTTTTTTATGTTTATGATGCTTAGAATTATGTCTAGACTCGATATATACATATATATATATATTAGAAAACCATTTGGTGTCTAGACTTGAGCCAAAAATCACATTTTTCCGCTGGAGAAAAAACTCCCTCTGTTTTAGTCAACATACAACCATGTCGATCAAAGTGGGGCATGCCAGTCGACATGGACCCCCTTGTTTGATTTCTCGCACATCGATCACTTGTTTCAATCGACATACATCTATATCAATCGACATCTTCCATGTCGATCGACATCTTCCATGTCGATCGACATCCACCATTTCGGTTGACATGACCATGTCGATCGACACACTTCTGTGTCGATCGACAATTTTTTTTTCAAATCCTTTGATTTCTTTCTTTGATCGATTCAACTTATTTTCTATTTCTGTTGACATCTCTTCTATTGGTCGATACAAAGAGCTATTACTTTCTTTCTTGCTCTCTCTAAAACCTTTTTATTCGAACAAACTTCAATTATTTGATCTGATCTTTCATAACTCAAACTTTTCTTGAAACTAATTGTTGAATCAGACTTGTTAAACCTTGAACATCAAAATCCTATTGAAATTTGATTTGTATCCGAGATTTTATATCCTCGTGATTGTATTTTTTGACATGACATGAAACCAATTGATGAGTTCTTATTCTCTCGAGCAATTACACATCGATTCGTAATTGACTATGAAACTTCTTTCAATCATAATCTTTTAAGTAATGCTCTGTCAGTTTACGACGTCTAGTGCTTGTTCAATTAAATTGAACTATGAACTTTATTTCTTAAATAAGGCCGATATTGAATTAGGAGTTGTATCATCAATGTTTGACTTCTTTGTTCATCAAACCAAATCAATGAGTTATTCTTTCACATCCTTATATCCGAAGGCTCAAGAATTGAAAATCCATTAATGATTGAGAGTCTAGAATTCTTTGATGTATCAGATTAGTAGGTGCATCAATCTTTATCCTTTGAGGAGTTATTCAGAATCCTTATGTTATAAGAGAGGGCAAGGAGAAGATTGTTGACTAGATCGACCTACTGCCTAATTGCACCCAGTTAAGGTGGGCTTTCTTACCCATATATCGTTGGTTGAAATAAAATCAAAATGATGTTTTCTTTTCAAAATAAATCAAACATAAAATGAATGATGTTTTGTTTTAACTATTTTGTCATTGCCTACTGTTTTATGTTTGCTATATGTCCTCTATGTGGGGGAACCCCACTTAGAGAAGAACATCAAACGTATTCAATGTGGATGTTGGCTCTACATTTTGCGAGCCTTAACGATCGTTCCCTGGTAGTGAAAGAGATACCACGAGTTAGTGCACTATGATGCTGACATGCTAGGGATCGCGCCCTACCCGGACGAGTATCGTGAATGTGGTAGGAGGCCATATCCCAATCACATGATTATTTGCAGATATTTTAACTAGTGTAAAAGAGCATGCTCATTCTCGTAAAATACTTTGGTGCCCGGAGGATTTCAAACTTAAAATCCCATGTGCGACCCAATGTAAAATGGTATGAAAAATTATTTATAAATGCATTATTTTCGGGCATTTGTCCAAGCTAAGTACAATTTTTACTTAGCCCTGTGCATTATTTCTAAAATTTACAGGTTAAAAGAAGTTTTGGAGCAGAGTACGAGGTAGCAGATGGACTGGAGCTGAAGACATTCTTTTATAATAGTTAAATGTTAAAGTATGTATCCTCATATACATACTTCATTGATAACTTTTTGCTGCTAAAACTCTTATCTTTTGTTAGACTTTTGATGTCATTAAACTCTGATTATTTCATTACTCGAGAAACCAAGATCTTTTCTCGAGGAGGCACTTTGAATCTTCTTTGCTATATGATAAGCTCGTAATTTTACTCTCTTATCGCATCGTTTTTCTTTTCTTTTATAAGTTATTGTTAGTTTTATTGAATAAATTGAGCATGAGTGTATAGTGGACGGTATTATGCTTGTGGTGGATGATTATGTAGGAAAAAGTGATGAAAAAGAGAAGAATTGGTCAAGAGATGAGGAAATCCGCCAAGAAGCAGCTGTCTGTTTCGACCGAGTTGGAAGACAACCCAGCCGTGGTGGAAAAGACACGGCCCAGCCGTGGCAGCCCGTATCCCGGCCGAGACACGGAGTTCTAAAGCCCTAGTCTGCGCGTGGTTGAAGATTGAAAAGGAGAAGATACCATATCAAGATGTGGACGAATTTTGGTGCAATTATACCATCCAAGGCCTTAACCCTATCACTATATAAACTCTTGAATAGCTCAGAATTAGGGTTAAACTTTTACACATTGTTCTATCTTTAATTTTCTGTTTTCACTTTCAGTTTTTTGAGAATTCCTCTTTAGTTTTTGTTAAACCTTTATTAATGCAATCTTTAATTTTCCGTGCAATGTTTTTCTTTAGTATGTTAGGCTAGAACCCTAAACTGGTTCTAGGGTTTCTCCATCTGTGATGCATGTTTAGATTCAATAATTCAAACCCTTTAAACTGGTTTAAATCCTATGTTTTGTTTTAAGTCTATTCTCATCAAAGGATCGAGAGATAAAGATTGAGGTAGGTTACAGTTATTAATCGAAGGACCGAGAGGTGAATGTTAGTAATAGGAAGTTAGGGTTTAATACTTTTGATTTTCTGTCCGACCAAGAAGAATTCAATTGTAGGATTAATCTGAATTTTATTGAAATTGATTAATTGGTGTGTTTGAGACCGAGAGGAGATAACCACTAGTTAGTAATTTAGGATTTAATAGCCAGACGAAGGAATTGATTTCACACTAACAAATTTTCCACCAAAATTATCTTTTCTGGGTTTGAATATTTGTTTCTTGCATGTTGATCAGATTGGTAGATTTCCCTAGGATCTGTGCTTTTTAATATTTGTTTTTATCCCTTTTAATTACTTGTTTTGAAAATCAAAAACCCCTTCAAGTTTGATTCACCCAAACAAAGGTTTCGAAAACCATATTCAGTACATGACTCTCCATTGTTGCACTATCTCAGTTGGATCGACCAACCCATGGGTTGTCTATAAATTTATTTGTCCTATGTTATAATCTGTATGCAGGTTTTTTCATCGTTCAAATTGGCGCCGTTGCCGGGTATAGTCAGACGGCGAGTCATTACTGGATTATTTGAAGAACTTCTAGATTGGGTTGTATTTTCTTAATTTTCATTATATTTTGAGTTTATTGTTGTTTTTCTTTGTTTTTGGAGTCTGCTTTGCTTCTTTTTAGCGTGCGCGAGTTTTTCCGGGTTGCGTCTATTTCGGCCGTGGTGAGTCACACCACGGTGGAGACGAATTCTCCATCCCGATCGAGATACACACTATCCCGGCCGGGACAGCCTGAGTTTGCCCTCATTTTCTGTGCAGGTGCATGAACACACGGAACAAAGGAAAGATACTTGAGCCTTTCATACCAGAGATTGAAGCAGCCTGCAGAAAGAACAGAAAGAAATGAAGGAGATTAGATTTTGAGATGGAAGCAAATCAAGAAGCCCCTCTTCAGAACATGACACCGGAGGAACAGTGACAATTTGTCAATGAGGTGCAGCAAATAAGGGCGCAACTTCTTGCAGCCCAAGCCACCCAGGCGGAGCAAGCTGTGAGACTAGAAGAACTGAACAACAGGCAGATAGTGGTGCTGCAGAGGTCCATCTTGGACCGTTTTCTCCCACAGCAGGAAGCGGCCGGATTCAGAGTGTGGATTGACGCCAATAATTTTGAGTTAAAGACTGGGCTAATTCAGATGGTGCAGCAGAACCAATTTGGGGGAAGAGTCGTAGAAGATCCATACACCCACCTCAATCTGTTCATCGAGGTGTGCGACACTGTGAAGCAGAATGGAGTCCCCCAGGACGTCATCAAGATGAGGTTATTCGCATTCTGCCTTAGAGACGAGGCAAGGTCTTGGTATGCTGGTTTGGATAAGAGTCAAATTGGGACATGGGGGAAACTTCGAGATGAATTCCTCACCAACTTCTTCCCACCGAGCCTGCTGCTGAAAAGGAAAGCTGCTATCACTACATTCAAGCAGCTCTATGATGAGTCACTACATGAAGCCTGGAAGAGGTACAAGGAGCTCCTGCGACTCTGCCCTGGACATGGAATCGATCTCGAGATGCAAGTTTGCCATTTCTATGAGAGTCTGAACCCACACATGAAGGAGATGGTGGACGCATCTGCTGGCGGGATCCTGATGAAGAAGAGTCGTGCAGAGAGTATGAGACTATTGGCTGACATGCCCCTGAATAGTCACCAGTGGCCAACTAAGAGACAGATGGCAATCAAAGTTGTGGAAGCCAAGCCGGAGTTCGATGTGGTTGCAGAGGTGAAAAAACTCCGAGAAAAAATTGAGAAGCTGGGGACTGCTAAGGTTGTTGTTGTTACTACTGAGCCAAGCATGGCGATTGTTCTGGTGGAGGCTGACTACATCAACTGGGGAGCAAGCAGTTCATCTGGAGCTGCGAATTCGGAGGTAAATTACATAGGCGGTGGTTATCACAATAACTACCGAGGTAATCAGGGGTATCACTATTACCATGGGCGATCTCACCCTATTTTTTCTTATGCTAACCCCACTGCTGCAGAACACCCTCCCCCTGGTTTTGATGTAGGTACAGGAGGCGAGATTATTGAGAGAAAAAAGTCTGTGCTGGAGGAGACACTGGAAAAATTCATCAAGAGCTCAGACAATAGGTTTGGGAAGGTCGAGAGCGAAGTCAAAGGGATCGCTAATCACATGCAACTGATGACAAAGCACTTGCAGATGATTAACACCCAACTGAGTCAGATAGCCACTACCTTGGGTACTCAGCAGAAGCCGGGGCAACTTCCGAGCACAATAGAGATAAATCCAGCGAAGGCGAAGTCAGCAAATGCCATCTTGCTTCGATCTAGAAGGAGATATGAAAGTCCGAGCAATCCGGAAGGAGGATTAAGTGAAACAGAGGAGGAAAATTCTGTGGAAGACCTCTCTATTTCGACCGAGATGGAGTCCATCCCGGTCGAGGCAGAGAGAAGCAGGACGGCCAAGGCAGAAGCTAGCCCGATCAAGGCAGAGGAGTCCAGCCCGGCCAAGATAGAGGGATCCCGGTTGAAATAGAAGCCCAGACTAGGTGAGAAAGAGAAGGAGAAGGAAGAGAGAAGAGTTGATCCAGTTGCTCCTATGCCTTTCCCGCAGAGATTTGCAAAGTAAAAGAAAGATTCTAAATTCACTCATTTTGTCGAAAATCTTAAAAAAGTGAACATTAACATACCTCTTGTTGAAGCTCTCAGGGAAATACTGGGATACATGAAGTTCCTCATGAGGCTGATGAGCGAGAAGAAGCAGTTTGTGGAGAACGAAACTGTAAGAATTCATGTGGAATGCAGCTTACTCCTACAGAAGCAGATCCCGATCAAGAGGTCTGACCCAAGATGCTTCTCGATACCTATCGAGATTGGAGGAAGAGAGTTTCAGAGTGTGCTTTGTGACACCGGGGCAAGCATCAACCTGATGCCCTGGTCTATCTACAAAAAGCTGGAAATTGGGGAGATGAGAGCCACTACAATTACCCTCCAGATGGCGGACCGATCTGTGTCCAAGCCCAAAGGTATTGTAGAGGATGTTTTAATTCGTGTTGGTCACCTTATTTTCCCTGCAGATTTCATCATCCATGACATGAAGGAAGATGCCAACACTCCAATGATCCTGGGAAGTGAGTTCCTCGACACAGCTGGTGTCTTGATCGACTGCAAGAACGGGGAAATCACCTTGAGAGGAAATGAAGAATCTATCACCTTCTGCATAGACAAGAACAAGAAGAAAGGGGAGTGCAACCAGGTTGCTACTGTTGAAGAAGAGGAAGAAGATGACGAGACATCAAAAGAAGAAGAAGAAGCCATCTGATGGGAACGAGGAAACGAGTCAGTGAAATCGGCAATTAAGCTGCCTCCTTTTGAGTATACCACCATCATTCAAAACCGCAAAATCTTCATGATTGATTCAAGGGTTCGACGAGTCTGGACTCGACCGCCTTGGTGAGCTGATACTGAGTCGAGCCACAAAAGTAAATAAGGCACTGAATGGGAGGTAACCCATGTGTTTTTGATTTTTCATGTCTCTTTTAATTATTTTCGATTTATTTCTATTTTTTCTTCTTTTACTTGTTTATTTGTCTTCTGAAAAAAAATTGAAGTCTGTTTCGACCGAGGCAGAGGCTGCCACGGTCGAGACAGAGGTCAGAGACGGAGCTTGACACGGCCGAGATGGAGTGCCAGCAGACACAAATCCATGCCGGTCAGAATTGAAGAAAGAAGGATAAAAAGTTGGTGTCTGAGGCCAACAATTGAGGTACAATTTCAATTTCTGGATCTGATCTCCAAGCTTATTCTCTCTGCTTTTCGAATAAGTTTGGGGGGATGAAGATTTAGAGTGTTTAAACTACATTCTATCTTTTTATCTGCTTTATTTTAATTTTTCCATTAGAAGTTTGTTTGAATAAAGCAAGAAGTAGAACTTGAGCATGATTGAACCCTAGAACTTTTTATGCAAGATTTGAGTTGATTGACTTAGTTTGCATTGATTGTGATAGTGGTTGAGTATGCCCATGAATGTGAATACTGCATGATTACTTGTTTTGATACTTGTGTTGGCATGATAGTTAGATGATGATTTGATGTATACTATGGAAGAAAATTGTCCTAAGTGTGAGTTTTTGAGCCTGAATTTCGATTGTGAGTGTGTCTGCAATTTGAACTTGCTCTGTTTCTTTTTTGAGACTGCTAGTGTGCACAGGTTTAGGAAGTGATTTTAGGCCATCTTTGTTTAGCCTATTTTCCCATACACTGTCCTAATTAAATGATATCCCTAGTCAGCCCTTTTGAGCCTATAATATTTTCTTTCTTTATCTATGAGTTGGAAATAAATAGGGGAATCAACTCTTGTCTATGAGAGTGGGTTGGGATTTGTTTGAAAAAGGATAAGATACTATTAGAATGGTAAAAGCAAAAAATAAGGTTAGGCTCTAGAAAAAGAAAATAAATAGTTGTTGTGTTTAATCCTTATAAGCTCAAATGTATAATCAAAATGGTTTAGAGCATAAGAGGAAATGTGTGAAAAAGAAAAAAGAAAAAAAAAGAGAAGAACATAAATAAAAGAGCCATGGTTTGTATTGAAAATCTAAGGAGTTGTTGGGTAGATATTAATAGATAGTGGATTAATATTGATGAGGTGGACGCATTGAATTTGATTTTGAGTCACTTGGCCAAATATTTCCCTACCTTTCACTAAAAAACCTACATTACAACCTGAATAAAGTCCTTTCTGATCTTAGACTTGTGTGCACATATTTACAGTGGAGATTTAGAATATTTGCAAGCCTATGGTAAAACTTGAATTGAATGACTTTTGTGTGAACTCATATTTATCCTAAACACTTGAGTGAATGAGCGAAACACTTCCCATGTGAGTCTTCCATAGTCTACAGATTTTCTGATTCTTTCAAAAATGTTGATGTCTTGTGGATTTTCGAGTTTGAATGTGATGAATCTTGTGAGGCATTGCACTACTCTTCTGCTTGAGCTTTTGATTCTTTCTTTTGTTGATTGAGGACAATCTAGTGTTTAAGTTTGAGGGGTTTGATAAGCTCGTAATTTTACTCTCTTATCGCATCGTTTTTCTTTTCTTTTGTAAGTGTTTGTTAGTTTTATTGAATAAATTGAGCATGAGTGTATAGTGGACGGTATTATGCTTGTGGTGGATGATTATGTAGGAAAAGTGATGAAAAAGAGAAGAATTGGTCAAGAGATGAGGAAATCCGCCAAGAAGCAGCTGTCTGTTTCGACCGAGTTGGAAGACAACCCAGCCGTGGTGGAAAAGACACGGCCCAGCCGTGGCAGCCCGTATCCCGGCCGAGACGCGGAGTTCTGAAGCCCTAGTCTGCGCGTGATTGAAAATTTAAAAGGAGAAGATACCATATCAAGATGTGGACGAATTTTGGAGCAATTATACCATCCAAGGCCTTAACCCTACCACTATATAAACTCTTGAATAGCTCAAAATTAGGGTTCAACTTTTACACATTGTTCTATCTTTAATTTTCTGTTTTCACTTTCAGTTTTTTGAGAATTCCTCTTTTTAGTTTTTGTTAAACCTTTATGAATGCAATCTTTAATTTTCCCTGCAATGTTTTTCTTTAATATGTTAGGCTAGAACGGTAAACAGTATCTATGGTTTCAACTTTTACACATTGTTCTATCTTTAATTTTCTGTTTTCACTTTCAGTTTTTTGAGAAGTCCTCTTTTTAGTTTTTGTTAAACCTTTATGAATGCAATCTTTAATTTTCCCTGCAATTTTTTTCTTTAATATGTTAGGCTAGAACCGTAAACAGTATCTAGGGTTTCTCCATCTGTGATGCATGTTTTGATTCAATAATTCAAACCCTTTAAACTGGTTTAAATCCTATGTTTTGTTTTAAGTCTATTCTCATCAAAGGATCGAGAGATGAAGATTGAGGTAGGTTACAATTACTAATCGAAGGACCGAGAGGTGAAGGTTAGTAATAGGAAGTTAGGGTTTAATACTTTTGATTTTCTGTCCGACCAAGAAGAATTCAATTGTAGGATTAATCTGAATTTTTATTGAAATTGATTAATTGGTGTGTTTGAGACCGAAAGGAGATAACCACTAGTTAGTAATTTAGGATTTAATTGCCAAACCAAGGAATTGATTCCACACTAACAGATTTTCCACCAAAATTGTCTTTTCTGGGTTTGAATATTTGTTTGTTGCATGTTGATCAGATTGATAGATTTCCCTAGGATCTGTGCTTTTTAATATTTGTTTTTATCCATTTAAATTACTTGTTTTGAAAATCAAAAACCCCTTCAAGTTTGATTCACCCAAACAAAGGTTCTGAAAACCATATTCAGTACATGATTCTCCCTCGTTGCACTATCTCTGTGGGATCGACCAACCCTTGGGTTGTCTATAAATTTATTTGTCCTATGCTATAATCTATATGCAGGTTTTTGCATCGATCACTATACTTGGGATGTTTGTGTTGATAAATGCTCTAAATGTTATGATTTTTATTTCTTGATTATTATCCCTAATGTATGTCGCACCCGATGTGCCTCAATCTCTGATTTATGCCTTGTTTATAAATTGGGGCGTGACAACTCAATCCTTTAATTTCATACCATATCAGAAATCCTTAGACCTATACAAGACATTACAAATTTTTTAGCTAAGCTCAAATATAAAGACTTGTCAATTCTATATACAACCTGGTTGGTTTGACATATCAAAACAAATTATATTAAGCTAATCATAGTCATGAACCAATAAGGCTCTTCTATATCTATAAGAGTAAATAAATTTCTTTATAATAGTAATCAGTTTTCAAATTAACTATAGGAGAAGCAATAACATAATAAATAAGTGCTTGCAAGGAAAAAGGCCCATTGTATTCAATCTCATATTGCAGCACATCAAAATTTTGTGTTTCAAGTGTAAGTTTTCAAAAAGAACTTGTGATGTAAACACTGGAATTCTCAAATAAGTAGTCAATCTACAAAGTTCTGTTTGAAAATAAGTACTTAAGTAATATATTGAAAGCAATATAGTCATATGCAAAAAATGCAGTTAATAGTGAATGACACCATTATTATCAAATGTTGGTGTTCAAATTTCAATAGATACTATTTCATTGGAACATGTTTTCTATCTTCAATAACTAGTAATTATCATAAGTTTTTATAGCAAATTATTATTTTAAATAAATAATCTCACCTGTACAATGTACTAACACAATACTAGTTTGTTTTATATGATTGACTCAAAAATATAAAAAAATAGTATAAAACAGATTTTATTTTAAATAATTAGTTAAAGTATAAATAATTATTGTCTCGGTCCCGCCACATTAATTCCATTTTTTCATTTTCATATCTCCCTTTATATTAATCCCATTTTTTAAATGGAAAAAAAATTCATTCATATCTATAAAAAAATAATTTCACTACACCCACCAATATTAGTTATCATGTCGATCAAAGTGAGATTAATTACGCGGTACGGAGATAGAATCCCACAGGATCTAGTGTAATTTCTTTTTTATTCAATACAATTGTACTTCCTCTTTTCCGAAATAATTGTTTTGTTTTTCTTTTTCGTCTATTCCAAACAATTGTCCTCTTTCCTATAATGAAAAGTTAATACACATTCTAAAATATTAATTTCCTCTATGTCTACTCGCATTGGTATTTGTGTTATTTAGAAACAAAACAATGTTTAGGGAAGGATGGAGTATATATTTAAATAGAAAGGAATTATTTTTAACTTTAGGAAAAACCCTCCCACCGCAGCTCTGCATCTCCGGCACACCCACGCCGCCGCGGTGCCTGACGTCTGCGCAAGTCCACACCGTGCTCCACCTTGCCACGCCAACGCCTCACTGCGCCCCGCCCCTGCCACGTCACACCTCCCTTGTTTCCTACGTTGCTGGAAGATGCAGATCTCCCTCAACTTTATCATATTTCTTGTCAAATATCCTTGCCGTTAAACTCCGTTTCAAGGTGCAGCTGTGTAAGTCCCTCTTCTTGTTTTATTTATGAAGGTGAAATTTTGTTGGAATTTGGGGTGTGAGAATGAGAAATGGAGTATCAAGAGTCGAGAAAAGAAATGCCATCGAATTCTTTTCTTTATTTAGGCCAAATGGTTGTTAATTATTATTATTCTTATTATTATTATTATTGTTATTGTTAGTGTTAATGTTATTATTTTTTTGGTTTAACAACCATGAAATATTCTAATCTTGCTATGATTTTTGTGTATTTGTTGGCCCATTTAGACCATCTCCAACCGAAAAACTCAAACTCAAACCCAAAATGCAGTAAATGTCACATCAAACACCATTTTTCTCCAACAGAAAACACTAAACTCAAACTCAAAAGAATATTCTCAGCATATTCATTTTTATCACAACTTTACAAACTTTTCAAATACTACCAAAATCTTTAACAAATTTGCAATTTGAACCCTTTATTAATTTCAAAGAAAATAAATTATTATAAGATAATCAATTATTAAAAATACGAAAAATTATTAATTCATATTTATTAAAAATTATTTAAATAATAAAGAAATTAAAAAAAACATGATATTGAGATTATATTAAAACATATCAAATAAACTAAATTACTAAACATCTCAATAATAAAATTACATTACAACACACCAAATAATTAAACATCTCGTTAATAAAATTACATTACAACACACGAAATCTACTAAACAACTTAATAAAAAACATTCAACACACCAAATAAACTGAAAATAAAATACATGATTATTCAGGTATCAGAATTAGAATACTCCTCCCACATGTGTTCAATTAATGCATTTTGAAGTTCCATGTGAGCATCTTTGTTCCTTATATTTCGATACCGAGAAATAAATTCTTGGAAATTTGTATTTTCATTCGTCACCAATTCAACCTCTGGCGGTGCCGTCTCTCTTGCAAGTTCTATTGGTGCATCAAGGTCACGCTCATCCTCAACTATCATATTATGCATAATTATGCACGTAGTCATTATATCATGGAGTACTTCTTTTCTCCAATAGCGTGTTGATCCTGCTATAATCGCAAAACGTGCTTGTAGAACTCCAAATGTACGTTCTACATCTTTCCTGCATGTTTCTTGTCTCTTTGCAAAATATTTTTTTTTCTCACCACGTGGATCATGAATTGTTTGCACAAGAGTAGACCATTTAGGATATATACTATCAGCTAAATAATAACCCATATTATATTCTTTGCCTTGAATTATATAATGAGCTGGAGGAGCAATACCTTGAGTTAGATTATAAAAGAGATGGGATGACTCAAGCACATTGATATCATTGTTGGTGCCGGGCAAACCAAAATAAGCATGCCATATCCAAAGATCATAATCTGCCACCGCTTCAAGAATAATTGTCGGTCTTCCACTACGGCCCGCATATTGTCCAGCCCAAGCTGTAGGACAATTTTTCCATCTCCAATGCATGCAATCCAAGCTCCCAAGCATTCCTGGAAATCCTCGTTGCTTGCCAATGTGAAGTAATCTAGAAATATCATGAGTCGTTGGCGCCCTCAGGTATTGTTCCGCAAAGATCTCTTTGATTGCTCGGCAAAATCTTTTCATGCTTTCAATTGCAGTAGACTCACCAATTTTAATATATTCATATGTGGCATCTGCTGGTGAATCGTATGCTAGCATCCGAAATATAGCAGATATTTTCTGTAAAGGTGACAATCCAAGTCTACCACTTATATCAACTCGTTGTTGAAAGTAGTGGTCATGATCTTTAACTGCATCAACAATGCGGAGGAACAACGAGCGAGACATTCGATATCTCCTACGAAACATAGCATCATTGTACAATGGATTATCTGAGAAATAATCATTGAACAATCTATGATGAGCAGCTTCCCGATCTCGATTGATGAAGACGCGGCCTGGAATAGAACCACCGATTGTTGGTTGATGATTTTGTTGAAGCATTAGAAGATAATTGTTGTTATTTGAGATAGCTTGAAATAGTCTCGCTTGCCTCTCTTGAAAACTTTTTACTATTTCACTATCTTCATCACCCGATGAAGAAGATGAAGATGAACTACTGAAATTGAAATTCATTTTCTGAAATGAGTGTGTTGGATATTTGCAATGATAAGTTATTTGCAATTAATATGATATGCTATATATAGAGGATGTAAAAAGTGGAGTAATAAGTGAGGGATTGGGTGTGTGGAATCTTTCCAGTGTTTAGTCATTTCGGAAACAGATTTTGGGAAACGAGTTTGGATGATAGTAATAAGTGAGGGATTGGGTGTGTGGAATCTTTCCAGTGTTTAGTCATTTCGGAAACAGATTTTGGGAAACGAGTTTGGCTGGTAGTAATAAGTGAGGGATTGTGAAGAAGGAATCTTTCCAGTGTTTAGTCATTTCAGAAACATATTTTAGTAATAAGTGAGGGATTGTGAAACATCTATAAATTGGGAATGAGTGAAAACATAACACTTACAATCTCACAATATTTGTTTGCAC
>JAPKLW010003125.1:39053-49222 GCA_026898455.1 Plectranthus barbatus | reverse complement strand
ATTACCTACACATATTCATGTTAAACAAAAATATGGAAAGATAAAACCTGTAACAAAACTTCATAGAGAAAACAAGCCTTGATATTGCATCCAATCTTCAAAAGGTTCGATCACAATCCTCACCACAATTCGAAAGCAATTCAAGAGCAAGAAAAACTCTAGGGTTTAGGTCTCAAAAGTGGCATAAGTCTTAAAAATCGCCTAAACAAAACAATATATACTAGGTTTTATTGTCCCAACATGGAAATAACTTAAAAGCATTAAATTCCGCCAACTTGACCCGAATTTCAATCGACACAGTTTCTGTTGATCGAAATAGGTCCTCAACTTCGAACACTTGAGCGGCCCTATCGATTGCCTGCCTCCGAGGTTCCTGTCGATCGACACAATTTCTGTCGATCGACAGGACCGTCTCTCCTGTCGATCGACTTGAATTTTCAACGAGCTCTCACGTTCCAACCTTCCTGTGTTTCGATCGACACAGTTTCTGTCGATCGAAACAGAGCACACGGCGAAAATCTCTCTTTTTCAGACTTAGTCAATTTTTACTCCCAAAACCTGTATTTTCGAGCATAACAAACAACTTAGGTATCAAACTAATACGATGCTCAGAAATTAAAGTAAACGTACTATAAAATCATCAAAACAACCTAAAAATCCATTTATAAGTGAACGAAATAGCGCACTTATCATGTACCCATCATATGCCTCCACGCCATTGGAGCCAATTGTATAGGAGCAATATTGAAATATTCTAAATCCGACACAAAGAAGGGATGAAGAGGAAGTCTAATCCCATACTTGAAAACATGAGTCGTGAAAGCCATATACCCAGAGGGTGGTCTATAAGGATGTTGATCGGGAGTGGGCAACACGGGATTAAGACGGAAAGACAGATAGAATTTATAGAAGTACCCCCTAAGTAAATCGAAATCTAGTGAGGATAGCGCATTAACTAAAGAGCCCTTAAACTTATCATCGTAATCTGGGGGATGGACATCGATTGTAAGGCTGCCCCAAGACGAGGACGGTGAGAAGGATCAATTTTCAGACGAGGAAGATGAAGAAGCATGATCAGAAGAATCAGGAACAAAGCCCCCGGTTTCACCCATTACAGACATTTGAAACAAAACTAATCCAGATAGAATGACTTACCTGAAACTCAAGCCTCGAAGGTCACAAGACAACAAGAGGGAGTGTGATCGGTCGGAAACAGTCGGCAAGATAGTCAACACCTTCGCGACAATGGCCAAACTCCGGCAAAGGGAAGGGCAGAGAGGACAAAATGAAGAAGATGAGCAGTCTAATTTTACCCCATTTATAAAGGAGATGGATTCACAAATTAAATCAAAATCCCGAGATTCGCGTCCCTTTTCTGAAATGCACGACCGAAGAGGCGACACGTGTTAATATTTCAAATTCAAATTTCAAATTAAAACTTGAAAACCGGGACACATTGAGCTCTAACCGCTCAAGGGAAACGCTACGTATCGCTCCAAGGCAACCCCTTGACTGAGCTCGTATCGCTCCAAGGCAACCCCTTAACTGAGCTCGTATCGCTCCAAGGCAACCCCTTGACCGAGCTCGTGTCGCTCTAAGGCAACCCCTTGCCAGAGTTTGTATCGCTCCAAGGCAACCCTTGCCTGAGTTCGTATCGCTCCAAGGCAACCCCTTGATTGAGCACATATAATGATTTGACGAGATTAACCCCAGTAACATTCCAGCTTTATTAGAGCACGTTCGAACTCCAATAAAGTTGGGGGAATTGTTATACCACGTAGACCATCTTATAAAGGTACTCGACCCACATAGTAAAAAAGGGTGATGCGAATAAGCAAATAGGTCAATCGAACAGCTCCATGTGATCCGAATCGGCCAAGACCAATAAGAGACTAATCAATCAAGCACCAATCAACCGTATAGAAGGCTATCAAATTGCAAGGATCAAGGGAATGAAGATCACAAGCCTGAAGATAAGCAACTTACCCAAAATATGAGATATTCTTCTTATTGATGCTCAAAATTAAGCAACTTCCCTGGAATAGAATCTGATTATTATAAATAAGAGAAAAGGCAAACAGATGAAGGAGGCTATTCTTCTGGAAAATCCAGTTCAATCAATCTTTCTTAGTACTCTTTCAATTAGTTAAATTATTCGAGTTACAACAGTCTCTTTTTTTAGAAAAAACACGAATATTTTCATTTATTATAAATAAACCTTGTCATTAAAGAGTATGGTGATCATTCAATACCATTGAGATCGCCACATTTAAATAAAAATTATGCACTCTTCAGGAGTTTGTTCTGTGATTTTCCTTCGTACTCTATTTTATTATTTTTTTTACCCACAATATAAACCGAGCGTCATTTGTTTTGAAATAAACATGTGGATTGGAATACTATGCGCGCAACAAAGAAAATCAAGACTAAATATACAGCATTGAAGTGAATTTTTTTTACTTTCATGATTCAAATTTTATGAAATGTGAAGTATTAATCTTTTCTTTTCTAAATCATTTTTTGAGAACTTCAAACTTTATGATTCAAATTTCATAAGAGTCCAAGCCCATGATTTGGCCCATTTATTCTGCCGAATAAAATGAATTATAAATAATAATAATAATTACTGAAAGAAAAAAAAATTAAGGGAAAAAAAAAACTTAATTGAGCATCTGAAGAAACTGAGAATTTTGCCACAAAAAATGGCGTCTTCCCTCTTCCTCATTTCGGTTCCCGTTAAGCACCACCGCTACCGCCCTGTCCTGCGGAAATACAATCGGTCAGCCACCACTAGTGATGACTTTATGAGTTTCGGCTCTTCATCGTCGTGTGAAATGAATCTCCACCGTTCATTTCCCTTATTGAAACGCAATTCTGCTTTTAGCCGTTGCTACGCCACCAGTTCTCCATCGGAGCCTCCGTCCGAGGATCGACCACCTCCATCTTCAGGTGCCTTTTTCCTCATCATTTTAATTATATTATTAAATCTAGTCAATATGTCTCAAACAGGCTCGCTACACTATTTATATATACAATGAACACGCATATACACGTCATCTTTTAAGAATGCTTGCAATTAAAATTTCATGTCTGGGACTCTGGGGCTTGTTGTCTAAATTGAACGGCGGTATCGATTTAATTTGGTGATTAGTAACCTATTTATCAGTCAATGTTATTGTGGTGTTTGATTATTCTGAGGTGAAACCAAATATGAGCAGACATTCACAAACTAGGGATAGAAGAAAATACTTTCGTTAGCCGTGAGATGGGGGAGTATTTCAGCTTCAGTCCATTTATTTATTTTAAAAAACAAGAATTGAGTTTTTCTTCTATACCTTATAAAATCATTTGGAGTTATAGTCTCCGAAAACTGTACTCTTTTGGCGTATCAATATGAGGTCATATTCCAGCACAGATTAAGCAATTTCTGTTGAGTATGTTTGGGAGGAAAGTTGAGTGAACCTGTGATTGTACAAAAGCAGAAATTCTAGACCACAGTGTGTAAAGCACTTTGTGAGTTAATCATGTCATGTTTGGTGGAATCTTACACATTCTGTAGGCTTAAGTATTTTTTTTCATTGGTTAGTTGCAAACTGATTGAATAAAGCATATATATAGCTTCATTTGGAGGTAATATTGTGCTGATATTTGTGTAGGAATAATTTCTCAAATCTTTATTCAAAGTTTATCTGACCTAAAGCCATTCATTATTAGAGTTCTTGAATTTTGAACAATTACCTTAATTGCTCGCAAACGAGAGATCACATTAAATTGATACAGTTTCACATGCTGCTGCTTTGACTTTGAGCACCATTTTTGGTGTTGTCATATGCTTAAAACAGTTGACGTTGACAGTGTTTAGGTTTTCTACACTTCTATATTCGATGACATTTTTTAAAAAAAAATTAACATTAATTAGCACATGTCCCGATAAAAGCTCGAACCCATGATCTATTTATCATAGGTAGAGTGCTTCTATTCCTTTTGTTTTAATTTCTCAAAGATATCAATTGTTATATGTTTATCAGGTGTATCACCAAAGGATGCTCTGCAGATCTTCTTTTCTGTGCTATTCTGGATGTCCCTTTTCTTCTGGTCTAGCGCATGGGATCAGGGGAATAATGGCAGACGAAACAAGGACTCTAAATTTCGGAAATAGGTCCTTCAGCTTATATACTATTAGAAGTTAGTACACAATGATTTAAAGTTAGAATAAAATGATGTTATTGTATATTACAAATCTAAGGTTCTAACTACCTTCTAAGTCCTCCAATTTCTTTTATTCTTTTGTTGTTTCCACCTTTATTATCTTGAGGAGGTGAATACGTGTTCATAGGTTTCTAGTTGTTGCTTGAACTTCAACCTCAAGGTTTCACATTCTTCTGATTCTACCTACCATTGTATGTGCATTTATTTATAAAATTAGAGCAACAAGTGCAGAATCATGAAGATGGTAGGGTTTAAATTAACTCTCAATTATTCAAAATGCTCATTTTTATAATACAAGTCTTGAAAATTTTCCAGTTTATTAACACATTCAAGAAATACCCATATAAATAAATTTACGGCATGGAAATTTGTTTAACAATCAAATTGATGTATCAATATTATGATGATGTTGAGATCACTAATTAAAATGAACATCTAAGTATTTTTATGGATGTAATCGAACCTAGTCGAGTAGTATCGTGCACAAGTTTGATTCATTTAATATCGAGTCGAGCTTCGAGCTTTTTTATTGAACATTTTGAAATTCACGAATTTTATCGAGTCTATATGAACTTTCTAAATTTGGAATATATTTAAAATATTCATCATTATTTTGAAACAAAAAAGTTATCTATTTGTAAATTAATACCATATTCATGCTGAAATTGTAAGTTTTCTCATTATTAGAAAGATTTATCATTATTGTTGCTCTTAAATCATGAAAACATTATTTTAATAAAATTAATTATTTTATATTTTTTTACTATTCTTAGCTAACGAGATTGCTCACGAGTCGAATACTATGATGCTCAATTTTGATTCATTTAATAAATGAGCTTCTCTAAACGAGCTTTTATCGAGTCGAGATCCGAGTAGGTCAAGAACAGTTTGACTCATTTATAACCCTAAGTATTTTCATTGAATTTTCTAACATAAATTTAAAAATTAAGTTAAAAAAATTGGAATTGAGTTGGAACCTAAAATATTAAGGACATTTTTATTTTAAGAATTCGTTTTTAATTGTGGTAGGAATTCGAGAATCGGACCCCAGACAATATTGGTCGCGTCTGGATTGGCGTCTGGATTCCTTCCACAATTATGGTTCAGAGTCTAGTTGTGACCAAGTTTAATTAACTTTTTAAAATAAATGAGTCCATTAGACTAAGTTTATCAGCAACCGGTCCGACCATCCAACTACCCAACCTTTATTATATTTTATTAGTTTCTCTCACTTTCACATAACTCCAACCCAACCACAATATTTTATCTAGTTTATCAATGATCACTCAACCACCCAACCACACACTATATATACATATAATTATTTTATTAAAATTTATATAATTTTTTTAAATAAAAATAAAACAATTAATTTAAAATATATAAACCAATTATTAAAATAAAATTGACATAGATTAATAATAATACACACAAAAATATATTTTAAAGAATGGTATATATACTACACTTTAAATTTTGGTAGATAATAGTATATATATTTGAGAATAATATATTTCCTTAAAGAAAATAATAATAATCATAGTAAATACCAATTGCTACAAAATAATATAATTAGAGAATAATATATTTCCTATATATATAATATCACAATTTTGGTAGAGAATAGTATATATATTTTCTATCTATCTATATATATATATATATATATATATATATATATATATATATATATATTAATTTAAAATTAAAAAATATATATCAATATTAGTCTCTATTAGTAGAGAATAAAAATTATAAATTTTGGTATATATTTTATTTATTTTTATTTTATTATTTAAAAGATATAACAATTTTAGTAAGATATTTATACAAAATTAAATGACCAATAGAATTGGAACAAATGTATCTATTTAATTGGTTCATGATTAAAAAATTAAAAAGTAATGGAAGTAAGATCCACACATCTTTGTGGTCTCTTGTGGTCTCCGGTCGACCCATATTTCTCAAAATACAAGCATTTTTGAAATTTTTTTATTTGGAATATCTGATGTGGCGGAAGACCTATGACACCATGATCTCTGATATTTGTAGTCTTAGGGAGCCTCCGGGACTCAATCACCTAACACTAAAATTTTAAAATAATTTATGCAAATTTTTTTCTTTATTTCAAGTTTTGGTTGGGAAGGTGTCTGATCGTCGTGTCACTTGTAAAATTATAACATGATTCAGAATTCAATATTTAACATTTTTTTCTTTAAAAAAATTGCAACTATTACCTGAAAAAATATATTTAAAACATTTTTTAAATGTGTTTATAAAAGGAATATTTTTATAATGGTTTCTGTTATACCCACGCTCGAATCCTCTGGTACGGCTCAATCAGGACTCGTCCTTCGAAACATGCGATAGTAATAGCAAGCGAAACATGATGACTCGACTAACACTAAGCACCAAGCCACAAAAGGAACTTGCATTGGAATCCGCAATGAAGGCGTGAGTCTAGCAATCAAATGACGAGAATCAAGGAATTAGCAACATTTCTAGCTGTGATTACCCTTTGTATAGAATGTTAGCATAGAATCCCTGAGATGGGGTAATTTCCATGTAAAGGATAGTTGAATCAATATAAAAAGATGAAGAGGTATCCATTAAACTTCTTATGAAAAAATTCAAGAAAAACTCTATTTAAAAAGTCATCATATCCAGATCTTTAGACCAGTACTCTTTCAATTTTATTTACGAATCTTCAAGTAACAACAATTGGCGTCGTCTGTGGGAATTGAAAGAAGGAATTATGGCTGGATCTGGAACGGTAAGGGGAGATAACGTTTCTGGGGAAGAAAATTTGGAACTGAACCGGAGTATGTTCGAAGAACACATGAGAAAGATGCAGGAGGAGATGGAGCAGTTGAGGGAACAAAATCGACAAGCAACTATGGATGCAGAAATGTTAAGAGAGCAGTTAGCACTGTTTCAAGAACAGAACAGGACCAATGAACAGTATGAGACACAGTCTGACAACACCCATCATTCAAACGTTCGACCCACTGCAGATGGGAAAGAGGAAAGGGTCAAAAATCTCGAATCAAGGGTTGAGGAAATGACGAAATTACTGTCGACTGTTCCGGGGTTAATAAACCTTTTAACCAAACCAGTGATTGGAAACTAAAATGATTCGTCGTTCGAGCATCGGATAGCGAGTGCGCAAGTACTGGAAAGGTTCACAATTCCATCGATAAAGGCTTATGATGGAACGACTGATCCGGATGAATTCGTGACACTATATAAATTCAAGATGTAAACTACTTCTATCCCAGAGGCAGTTCGAGAGGCCTGCATGTGCAACAGCTTTGGGGCTTGTCTCGAGGGAGCAGCGATGCACTGGTTTATGCATCTGAAGATAGGAAGTATACCTTCATTCAATGAGCTTCATAGGCAGTTCTCCGCTAAGTTTTCAAGTAGTAGAAGAATCCCAAAACGCTCAGACGATTTATATCAGATCGTACAAAAGGAGGGAGAATCGTTGCAACATTACATTAAGCGTTTCAACGAGGTGAAGGTTGCAATCCCCAATTGTTCAGAAGAAACAGCAATCTCGGCTTTCAAGAATGGGCTAACTCGAAGATCAAGCCTGTTCTGGAAGTTGGTAAATTACCCATGCTCGACGTACTCTGAAATAATGTCAGGGCCGAGGTGCAAATTCGAAAGGAAATAGAGGAGGAAAACTTTGGAAAGAGGGAGAAAACGCAAGCTCCGATTAGAATTGAGCAAGCCACCGGGAGATCAAATCGGTTCGTACCTTATGCAAATCGGAAGGGGACTGGACCACAAAGTTCGACTGCAACAACTTCCAAAACGTTCAGTTTGAATGCTAACCCGATGGTGGTGATCCAGGAGATGATGTACTTGAAAGGGGAAGTGAGATGGCCAACTAGAATGTTAGCCAACTGATAAGCTCATATTTATACTCATTTATCTATATTTTTCTCCATTGTTTCAAGTGCTTTATGTTATGTTTTTACTTATTTTTGTGCATGAGTCTACTTTAGAGGGTGTTATGCCTTTGATGGGTGATTTTTGTAGGTTTTAGGCCAAATTCATTGGAAATCCGTACCGAAAGCAGATGATGTTCAAAGGAACAGTCACGACTTCTTCCACAGATGGAATCTGAGCTAAGGGAGCATATGGTTTGAAAGATCTTCGAGTTAGCTTTCCAACGCAACTGGAATCGGGTCAATCGGAGTTCGGGAGAGGAAGTTATGGCCAAAACCGTGAGACTGCGCAGACCAGAGAACTTGTGTCGAGAGACAGGATTTCTGTCGACCGACAGGATTTGTGTCGATCGAAATTCTTTGTGTCGATCGAAACAGAGGCCAAAATTTCAGAAACGTCACAAATTCAGCCTGGATTTCGATCTTGAAGGTTGTGTCGATCGACAGCCTGCCTGTCGATCGACACAGATGCCCGAGAAGGCTATTTTTGGCCTGTTTTGGCAGTTTTTGCTATATTTTCCCAATACCCAAATTAGGTCTTTTTCCCCCTCTATAAATATGAACTCTTAGGCACGAAAATTATCGAGTTTTTATGCCTTATTGCACTTAGAATAATTGAGCTTTTGGAGTTTTTACAAGACATTCGAGGTTCCTCTTTAATTGTAAGTTCTTTAATAATATGTTTGCTTTAATTCTAGTCACGTTTTGTGGCTAGAACCCTAAACAGGTTCTAGGGTTATGATTTCTTTTTTGATGCATGTTTAATTGATATCAACTCTTCAAGCATGGATTAATTCTCTGATTTAATTTTATAATCTAGATTGAAAGAAGGACCGAGAGGTGAATTGAGATCTAGGTTTATAGTTAATTAATCGAAGGACCGAGAGGTGAAGATTGTTAATAGGAAGAGAGAATTAAATTGTGTCTGTTTTCTGTCCAACCAAGAAGAAACCTACATAGGAATAATTAGATAATTATGAGATTAATTAATTTGGTGTTCTTGAGACCGAGAGGAGATAGTCACTAATTAATAATCTAGGATTTAATTGCCTGACCAAGGAATTTAATCCACAAAAATCTATGTTTTCCCCATTGCTGAGTTGATTGATATTTACATGTTGATGATTAGAATATCTGCCCTAGGATCTGTATTTCTCTTTATTGTTATCAAAACTCTTTACTTTCTTGCAATTGTTATTTTTAAATTCAGAAACAAAAACCCTTTTCAAAATTGGTTCACTCAAACAGCGAATAGATAAACTATGCCAGTACATGAGATGATTTCGTTGCACTATCCCTGTGGGTTCGACATACCTTCGGGTCTATAAATTTATTTGCTCGCTGTATTTTACAGTTTGATCAAATTGGCGCCGTTGCCGGGGATAGTCAGATTTTTTCTTGTTATTGGATTATTTTGATATTTTCTGGATTGAGTTTTTTATTTCTGTTCGCGTGCGTGTTTGTGAAATTTTTGTTTCTGTTTCGATCGACAGAGCTTCTGTCGATCGACGCAGAGGCAGTGATAAACACTCATTTTGTGCATTTTTCTGATGTGGATTTGCTCACTTTTGACCCTAGATTGGACTACTACGTGGTGTTTTCATTTATCATCTATATTCTTTTAGGAATTATTACGTTTGGTCTGGTTTGTGGTTGTTTATGCAGATTTCACGCACAATTGAGTTGTTTACAAGAATTGACCGAGTACCCAGGGGGCTAATCGATGCTAGCTTGCACCGGGAAGAAGAAAGAGTCAGAAAATGCCGAAGAACTCGCCAAAAACCGTGTTCGAAATGAATGCGGCGGTCCAGGGGGAGAACCGGCGACTGCCGGTTGTGAAAATGCCTTCGCAGCATAGCCGGCGGCCAAGCAGCACAGCCGGTGATCGAGCCGAAATTTCGGCGATAAGGTGGAATAACCGGCAACTGCCGGTTGTGCAACCGGGTTGCCGGTTCTGCATTTTTTCTCTATTTCTTTCGTTACGTGATCGACGACCCTCCCGCATGT
>JAPKLW010003125.1:22337-39043 GCA_026898455.1 Plectranthus barbatus | reverse complement strand
CGACCCTCCCGCATGTCCTGCGATCGCCGAGCGTGCATCCCTACTCGCCGGCTGTGCAAGTTTTGACGTAATCTGACGAATCTCAAACCCAAAAATCATATCTTTTGGAGATTTAAAAATCCCCATCTATAAATAGGAGGTCCCTGAACGTGAATAAGTCTTTTTTCCAATTTCTGAGATTAGAGACCAGAGAATTCACTGCAAATTCAAGGGGAACTTGAAGAGCACTCCAGGATTCGAAGATTGAAGACTTCACGGGTTTTTGATTTCTATGTTTTCTGTTATTGTGACTCTTTATCCCTTTGTTTTTCTAGAACTTAGCATGATTGGCTAAGTTTATTCATGGATTCTAGGGTTTGAAGCTTTGTATTTATTCATTCAACAATTTATGTGATTCAATGTTCCTGTTCCATTGATGTTCTAATTTATTTGGGATTTTCATTAATTGCGAGATACTGGCCATTGATTGCGATTTGAATTGGTAGTTTTTGAACCGAGAGGTCTAGGTTATCAATTAAGATGCAAATAAATTAGATTTATTAGAACAATTGTCCGAGAGGAAATTGAACTTTTGAAGGGTTTTGAAATCTAAGGTTTTTATCAAGAGTAAAAGTCTTTTGTATGTCCGAGAGGAATCTTTTGATCTTTTATTTCCATGTTATGGTTTAGAGTCCGAGAGGATCACCTGATAACACATTTGCGATTGCTCACATCTTTGGGAATTAAATTGGGATTGAGTTGCATGAAAAGTTGTTTGATTAATATTCAAAGTGGATTGCCCTGGAATCCTATTTTCTCGCAAGCTTTCTAAAATCATTAATTGATCTTTATTTTATTATTGCTTTAAAATCATTGCTAGTTTAAATAAAAACCAAATCCGTTTTCTGATTCGCCTAGATAGTAGTAAGGTATCTATGTTTTAGTGCTTAGTTATATTTCGAGCCTGCAGTCCTTGAGATTCGATAAATTATTACTTGCCCTCTGCAGTGGTCTGTACACTTGCAGCTTTAGCGCGTTGCAAAATGCGCTATCAAGTTTTTGGCGCCGTTGCCGGGGACTGTATAGATTTATAATTAACACTAATCCTGATATTACGCTAATTACTCTAGGCTTTATTTTACGCATTTTATTTTTAATTCTGTTTCTTTTCTGTGCTATTCACTGTGTGTTTCTGTGCAGGTAGTATATGCGAACCAGATCAAAAGGTCCACCTCCTGAACCTTTAGATCTGGAAATTGAATCCACCTGCCGAAGAAACACTGCGCGAAGAAAGTTAGCATTCACTATGGCTGACAATCAGGCGGCACAGATAGCTGAGCTGCAGAGGCAGCTGCAAGAAATGAATCTAAGACTCCAAGAGCGACAGGGTCCTGAAGTACCTCGACCACCTACCATCGATGAGATGTACGAGCCGATGACTGATAGGCATCGTAATGCAGATTTTGGGCTGAAGGTGGATACACCGAATTTTGAGCTGAAGACTGGTCTGATACACACAGCTCAACAGAATCAGTATGGGGGATTACCAACCGAGGATCCTCATCTACACATTCAGAGATTCCTTCTGCTGTGCGATACAGTTAAGCAGAATCAGGTGCCTATTGACTATGTCCGGTTGTGCCTGTTTTCTTTCACACTGCGCGATAGAGCACTTTCGTGGTATATGACGCTGAACTGCAATGAGATCTCAACATGGGAGGAGCTGTGCAAGCTGTTCTTGATCCAGTTTTTCCCACCCAGCAAAACTATTCAGCTACAGACTCAGATTTCACAATTCAGGCAGTTTTCTGGAGAGTCACTGTACGAGGCTTGGGAACGCTACAAGGATCTCTTGCGCTCCTGCCCTTGCCATGGTTTTTCTGAAAAGCAGCAGATGTGTCATTTCTACAAGGGACTGGACAGAGAGACCCAAAAGCATGTGAATGCTTCAGCTGGAGGGTCACTGACTGCTAAACCACCACAGGAAGGGTTAGCTTTACTGGAAGTGATGGCGAAAAGCGAATACAACTGGCCAGCGGATAGGGGAGATCACAGGATAGCAGCAGTTGATGACACTGGGGACATAGCTGCTGAGATCAAGTTGATGAGGAAAGAAGTGGCTGCTTCCACTAAATTACTGGAGACCCGCATCACTAAGTTGGAAAATAACCTCCCTCAGCAAGGTTATGAGCAGGTGAATGAGATGCAAATGGAGGATGCAAACTATGTGAACCAGAGGAATTTCAACAACAATCGAGGGTATCCATCGGGGAACATGGTATATCATCCCAACAATCGAAATTATCCCAACTTCTCCTATGGGAATCCGAACAATGCCCTGCAGCCTCCACCTGGGTTTGCCGCAAATCATGGAGCAGCGAATGAGCCAAAGGAGCCAAGCATGAGGGAGCTCCTGACCCAATTCATCGCAGTCTCCAATGCTAAGTCTACGAAGACAGATGGAGAAATTTCTCAGCTGCAGAATAATATGGGGGAAATGGGAAAGCACATGAAGCAGATAGACACACAGATTTCCCAGATAGCCAACGCAATTGGCAACCAGCATACTCCGGGACACTTTCCGAGCAACACTGTGGTGAATCCCAAGGACCAGTGTAATGCCATTACCACCCGCAGTGGTAAAGGTTATGAAGGGCCATCTATGCCCGCTGACATACCTGTGCAACCTGAAGTTGTGCAGTCTGACCCTATTCTTCCTGAAGAAGAACATACTGAGAAGGGTAAAGAGATCTATCCTGAAGACAGATCCAAATCAGCTGGTCCTATTGCTGTACCTTTCCCACAAAGGTTCGCCAAGAAGCAGAAGGAGGAGAGGTATAAGCGTTTCTTGGAGCACATGAAGAAGATCCACATCAATCTTCCTTTGATTGAAGTGGTACAGGAGATCCCTGGGTACATGAAATTTCTGAAGGATATGGTTACCCAGAAGAAGCCCTTTGGCGCGTTCGAGACAGTGAACCTCTTCGAGGAATGCAGCGCCATAATTCAGAAGAAGATGCCGATCAAGAGATCAGATCCTGGTTGCTTCTCGATCACCTGCGTGATTGGGGTCAGAGCTTTGCGCAGGTCCTTTGTGACTCTGGGGCTAGCATCAATCTGATGCCTCTGTCAATTTTCAAGAAGCTCCAGATCGGCAACATCAAACCGACCACCATCAGACTTCAGATGGCGGATCGTTCTGTGAACTACCCAAAAGGGGTAGTTGAAGACGTGCTAGTGAAAGTGGGGGAATTTATTTTCCCGGCTGATTTTGTGGTCTTGGACATGGAGGAAGACCGCAATATTCCGCTGATCCTTGGAAGACCTTTCCTCCACACTGCTGACGCCCTCATAGATGTGAAGAAGGGTGAGCTCACCTTGAGAGTGAATGACGAGAAGATTACTTTCTCCATTTACAAAGCCATGGAGCGACAAGACTCTGATGACTGCTATGAGGAGTGCGACATGGTTCAGGTTTTGTATCCTTGTGACCCGTTACTTATTTCTGTAGATTCTTTAGATTATGGGGTGCAAAATTATGTTTATCCATGTGATGACCTGTATGATGCGTGTGATGAACTGCTAGAGTCTGTTCTAGCATTGGATGCTGCAGGTGAGAAGAACAAGGTAGAGAGCGCCAATTTTCTGAAGTTGAGGAGCGAGGAAGAAGAAGAGGAAGCGCGACGAAAGGCGCTGAATCCAGAGAGAAAGAAGGAGCCACCAGTGTTAGAGCTCAAACCACTGCCAGACCACTTGAGGTATGCTTACTTGGGCGAAAATGACACATACCCGATAATTGTTTCTGCTACTTTATCTGCTTGTCAATTGGATAGATTACTGAGGGTATTGAGAGACCACCAATCTGCTATTGGGTGGTCGTTGTCTGACATCAAGGGTATTAGCCCTTCTATTTGTATGCACAGGATCTTACTCGAAGATAGATACAAGCCTAAGGTGCAACCGCAACGAAGGCTTAATCCAATTATGCAGGAAGTGGTGCGGAAGGAAGTAATGAAGCTTCTGGATGCTGGGATGATCTACGCCATCTCAGACAGTGAATGGGTAAGCCCTACCCAAGTGGTGGCCAAGAAAGGGGGGACGACAGTCATCAAAGACGAGAGTGGCCAGGAAATCGCTCATCGGCCTGTCACAGGTTGGAGGATGTGCATAGACTACAGAGCACTTAACAGTGCTACACGTAAGGATCACTTTCCTCTCCCTTTTATTGATCAGATGTTGGATAGACTAGCTGGGTATGAGTTTTACTGCTTTTTAGATGGTTATTCTGGATATAACCAAATAGTGATAGCTCCTGAGGATCAGCATAAGTCTGCGTTTACTTGCCCTTATGGAATTTTTGCTTATAGGCGTATGTCTTTTGGATTGTGTAATGCTCCTGCTACTTTTCAAAGATGTAAGATGTCTATTTTTAATGGGCTGGTAGAAAATATTATGGAAGTGTTCATGGATGACTTTTCAGTGTTTGGTCATTCATTTGATAACTGTTTGGAAAACCTGACTACTGTTCTGTAGCGCTGCCAAGATACTAACCTTGTATTGAATTGGGAGAAATGCCATTTTATGGTTAGGGAAGGGATAGTTCTTGGCCATAAGGTTTCTACTGCAGGTTTGGAAGTGGATCGAGCAAAGATTGTGGCAATCTCGAAATTACCTCCACCTACGAACGAGAAATCAGTTCGAAGCTTCTTGGGACATGCAGGCTTCTACCGGAGGTTTATCAGGGAGTTTTCAAAAATCTCTAAACCTCTCAGTTCTTTGCTTATGAAAGATACAAAATTTGTCTTTGATGAAAATTGTTTGCAGGCTTTTGAGAAGCTGAAGTTGGCCTTGACAACCGCACCGGTTCTCATTTCTCCAGACTAGTCCGAGCCATTCGTTTTGATGTGCGATGCCTGTGACACAGCAGTTGGAGCTGCTTTGGGGCAGACGAGGAACAAAATTTTCCGAGTCATACACTACGCCAGCAAGACTCTGGATGAGGCTCAAGTGAACTACACCACTACGGAGAAAGAGCTTCTGGCGGTGGTATTTGCCTTCGACAAATCCGGGCATACTTGGTTGGGGCAAAGACAATAGTGTATACGGATCATGATGCGATCCGTTATCTGTTCGCGAAGAAGGAAGCCAAGCCGAGACTGATTCGGTGGATCCTGCTACTGCAGGAGTTTGATATGGAGATCAAGGATCGAATGGGTGCGAAAATGTGGTAGCAGACCACTTATCAAGGCTAGAGAACCCAGTGGAAGGAGATGACCCAAGGATCCGGATTTTTGAAGTGTTCCCGGATGAACAATTATTGGCTCTTGAGACGGTGGACCCCTGGTACATGGATCTGGTCAACTTTCTGGTTGCAGGTGTTCTACCACCTGATCTGTCCTCACACCAGAAGAGGAAGTTTCTACATGACTGCAAGTTCTACTACTGGGATGAGCCCTTCCTTTACCGCCGTTGTGCTGACATGGTGATTAGGCGGTGCGTAGAGATGAATGAGCGAGAGCAGATAATGGGGGACTGTCATTTGTCCCCATATGGAGGCCACTGTGCGGCGAATAGGACAGCCCTGAAAATCCTTACCAGCGGATTTTATTGGCCTACTATTTACCGCGACTGTCAGAAATTTGTGGCTAGCTGTGACAGATGCCAGAGGATAGGGACCATCTCAAAGAAGGACGAGATGCCACAGCGATACATGTTGGAGATTGAGCCCTTTGACGTTTGGGGCATTGATTTCATGGGACCATTCCCTAAGTCCCATGGATATCAGTTTATCCTGTTGGCAGTAGACTATGTGACCCGGTGGGTTGAAGCCATTCCCACAATTACCAGCGATTCCAAAGTGGTTCTGAAATTCCTTCAGAAGAACATCTTGACACGCTTCGGAGCGCCGCGAGCACTGCTGAGTGATGGAGGGTCACACTTCAAGAACAAGTGGCTGGGGAGTCTGCTAGCAAAATATGGAGTGCGTCACAAAATCACTTCTCCATATCACCCCCAGGCCAATGGACAAGCTGAGTTAGCTAACAAGGAAATCAAGCAAATCCTGGAGAAGTCTGTAGTATCCAGGAAGGATTGGGCAGTGCGATTGGATGATGCTCTGTGGGCATACATGACTGCTTTCAAGACTCCAATTGGTATGTCACCATATCAGTTGGTATTCGGAAAATCTTGCCATCTGCCAGCGGAGTTGGAGCATAAAGCCTTCTGGGCTGTGAAGAAAATCAATTGGGACTTGAAGACTGCGTCTGAGCAACGATGCATCCAATTGACAGAGTTGGAGGAATTCCGGACAGAGGCATACGAGAGTTCCAAGCTCTACAAGGAGCGAGCCAAACGGTTTCACGACAGGCGCATCCGCAGCCGCAACTTCAGTCCGGGGGATCAGGTATTGCTCTTTAACTCGCGCTTACGTTTATTTCCTGGGAAACTGAAATCTAGATGGTCTGGCCCATATGCTGTTGAGAAAGTAAATACGAATGGCACACTAGATTTAGTAGGAACTGATGGCACACACTTCACGGTGAATGGTCATAGGGTGAAGCTGTATATTCAATCTGAGACTATTTCCGCTGTAGTTGAGCTTTACTTGTCTGATCCATAGTCTATTGCTGAGTCGTCTAGCTACAGACATTAAATAAAGCGCTTGTTGGGAGGCAACCCAACTTGTTTCTGGTTATTTTGAGGTTGTAGAGTGTTTTATTATGTTCATTTGGTCATTATTTTGAGTTGGTTTCGTCATGTTTACCATAGTTGCGTTCACTTTTGGGTATTTAGTTCATTGGGTGCAGGAAACAGGAAAAATTGCTGAGTTTTGGGACGAAATCGGCGACCGAAAATTCACAACCGGCGATCGCCGGACGTGAACAGTGGTTGCCGGATTTCATCGTCAAAAAAATTTTTGGTACGGCACGAAACCGGCGGTCGCCATTTTTTTCGCCAGCTCGCCGAAATTCCCACCAGCTCGCCGAAATTCCTACTCAGTCGCCGGATTTGCCACTTAGTCGCCGAGTATGTATTTCCTTTCGGGACACAGACGGCGACTCTTTTGCACAACCGGCGATCGCCGTTTGCGTAAGTGGGTCGCCGGTTGTGTCAATTTAAGCACAGAATGCGACGGTTTCTCACTTCTTCTTCAACCTTTTCACACAAACCCTTCACCCACAAATCTTCTCTCTAAAAATTCTCCTTTGTTTTCAACTTTCATTCAAATTCCTCTTGCACACTACACACCCACGACATTAGGAAGAGTTCTATCCGAGAGAATTGCTCCGATTCGCTCAAAAATTCGTCAACCCCCAAATTTCTAGGTTTTGCATTTTCTTTCCAAATTTGCTACGAGATTCAGGTAATTCCTCATCTTTTATCACGTTTAAATTCGGTTTTATAGTTATTTGATAGTTTGATTCATAATTTTCGACCTGCATTGCATTTTAATTTGTCTTGTTAATTTTGGTTCATGTTTATTATGAGATTGTGCTTGATTTGTTCATTTAATCTCTTGGGATGATGGCTTTGCTTAGTTAAATTGTCCTATTGAGGCTAATACAAGTTTAAGTGATGTTGGTTTTGATTACTTGCATTATAGTTTAAGTTTGGGGGATTGGGATTATATTTATATGCGAGCATGGTTTCAAATGGGTTAGTGGTTGACAATTGTATGGATTTGGTTTTTATTTTGAGAATTGAGATGATGCATGGTATCTTTTAACCCATTAGTGAACTAAGGATCTAAAGTTTCATTTTTTTCTTTATCTAGAATAGTTTTGTTAGTTGAATATTGGTTTACTGTTTAATTTACTTATCTTGGTGGTTGATGCAAATATTCTTTTTGTAGGCTATATGGCACCTCGACGTCGCCTTCCTGCCACTCACCTTGAGGCGTACTGGATCACGGGGATCTGGGATGTTGCTGCCCTGGCCAGGTTCAAAACTCTGGCCGAACGAGGAGTGGAGAGCACCATCTTTGCCGATACTGAGGCAATGCAGAAAATGGGGCTATACGACAATGTGAAGCAGCTCTTCGCCAACATCGGCTGGTTGCCCTTGCTGGACCTCGCATTTCCGACTTACAAGAGGTTCACACTGGAGGTGTTGTCCACCCTTGAGGTCACTACAAAAGGGCGCACGGAGCCTACTGGGGTCACCTTCCGCGCCAACAATGTGGACAGGACACTAACCACCAAGGAGATCAACCGGGCGTTTGGGGTCGCCAACCTTGGAGATTACAACAAACCGAGGGGTTTCAGCAGCAAGACTTTCTGGCCCCACATCTGTGCTGAAGGGAGCCCAGACTGGGCATCGGGGGAGTGCAAGGCCTCCATGATCCGGAATCCTGTTATCCGGATGGTTCGGGCAATCCTGGCTCACACTCTTTTCGCCAGGAAAGAGAACAGCTCTCTCCGAGACGCAGAGCTGATGGTGATCTATTGCATGCTCCACCAGAAGAATATCAATTTTGCCCAGCTCTTTTTGATGCAGTCCAACAGAGTCGCTGGAGCACAGAAATGACATATTTGTATTGGAGGCTTGTGGACTGTACCACTGATCGCGTTGGGGATTGACTTTTCTGTTTTGTCAGCCGAGCCACCGACCAAGCTCACCTTGGAGAAGCTGGTGCACCTCCGGTTCATTCATTCGGTGCACCCGCCCTACCTCTTCATACAGCGCACCCCTCCATTTTTCCCTCTGCCGAACCCCGAGCTCACTAACGTAGGGATTCAGCAGTACAGACAGAACTGGAAGCTAGATACTCTAGCTCATGTGGAGGCTGTCTAGGCCGCCGACGAAGCCCGCCGCCAGACCCCAAACCCCGAGTTTGAGGAGCCCCACTATGAGGATGCTGGGGGCAGTGATCATGAGGAGGCCCACGAGGAGAGTCGCGAGGAGCAGCCTCGCCGCTAGGAGAGGGGGAGTTCATCCCGCCAGCAGCAGCACGAGGAGCAGCCCATATACTACGAGCGTCGCACACAGCGTGTAGCGTTCGAGCAGAGGCTCAGCCGCCTGGAGGATCAGTGGAGCGACTGGAATGCTCAGCTCCAGGCCATAGCCGCGGCGCAGCGGACTCAGGCTATTGAGCGGAGATCCTTTGAGGCGGAGCAGCGGGAGCACTGGACGGCGACGGACCGGCATTTTGCTCTGGAGCGGGCGCGATGGGAGCAGCAGCAGACCCATGAGGAGCAGATGCGCCAGTTTATGGCAAGATTTCCACAGTATTGGCCTCCGCCGCAGTGAGGGTTCACGAGGTTTTTCACCCACACATCTCCGTGATCTTTTTCCCCCAACTTATTCTTTCCTTCGTGTAGAATAAGTTTGGGGGAGGGGGATGGGATCGGTCGATGTGTGCTTCTTTCTTTCTTACTGATGTACTTATTTGATATTCTGCATTGTGAACTACTTTAATTGCTTTCTTTACTGTTATTCGTGCTAAATTTTTTGCTTTAGTGGATTTTTGCTTTAGTAGAGCTGATTAGGTTCTTTTCTATTTAAATTTTTTGGGTCTGTAATAGGAACTTGGATATTGGATAGGAAGGAATCAATAGGGTGGTTATTTTTGCGTTATTGATCAAGTTTATGATGACAGCACTTTCTTTCTCGTGAAACTTATATTGATTGCTGTAAATGAGTTGGTGAGGTGTGACTTGATGAAATTGATTTTGGCCTCTTGAATACGCTTATTGCCATGTGAGAATTGAGCCTAACTTTGTTTCACTGAGAGTATGTCACTGTGCACTTAATCTCTAGAACTTGCTCTGGTTTCTTGCTCAAAATTGCGTAGGAGAGTGTCAAGGATTTAGAAATGATCTTAGGCCATCGTTTCATAAGCCACAATGAACCCAAACACTAACCCGATGCATATTCCTTTGTTAGCCCAGTTGAGCCTGAAAACCTTTTCTTTCTTAACCCGGATGATAGGAGGTGTGGATGGATGTGTAAGGGTATCCAACAATGTTAAGTGGTGAAGATAGAGTCTGTATATGTGAGTAGTCCAAACATGTTGATGGACTAATGTCATTGGTATGAGTATAGTGCACGATGAGTGCATCTTTGTTCCTGTGTTGAGTCAGTATGAGCTTTGTCCAAAAAGAAAATTTTAGAGGACAATAAAAAAAAATAAAAAAAAAGAGAGAGTCGAATAATGCATTGGATTTGCAAAGTACTTGTGTTATATCCCTTAGAATGTGCATAGTCTTTGATGCATGTTAATGCACAAGAGTTTTGTGATGTGATGGTTTTTGAGTTTGAATCTTATTGAATTACCATTGATGGGATGCGTCAGTTTCAGTTTCTGTCATAAGTATTGTTAGAGTCAGTGATTTCCTGTATACGGTATGTGATGAGGAAGAGTTAGAGTGAATGGAGTTATAAGGATGAATCTATTTAGTCACTTTTAGCCAAATTTTCCATACCTTTCACCAATGTGCCTACATTAGAACCTAAAATAAAGACCTTTTTGATCTTTTTCCTAGAACTCCCATAGTCAATGGAGAGTTTAGACGATGAGCAAGCTTATGGTAGAAAGAGTGTGCAGTTGGCAATTTGAGAGTTTAATCTGATCTTTCTTACAGTTTGAGCGAAATATGAGTGATACACTATCCTGTGAGAAGCGAACTTTTAGAGGCCATGATTGAAATTGTTGTTTTCACTAAACTGATAAATGATGCAGTGATTTGTGTGGGAATCACAACCCCATTTTGTGTCTGAAACAGCTGATGATCAATTAATGCACCCCTCGTGTTTATCTCTTTTCTTTTAATTGTTTTTCTCATTGTCCGAGGAAGAACAATAGTTTAAGTTTGGGGGGTTGATAAACACTCATTTTGTGCATTTTTCTGATGTGGATTTGCTCACTTTTGACCCTAGATTGGACTACTACGTGGTGTTTTCATTTATCATCTATATTCTTTTAGGAATTATTACGTTTGGTCTGGTTTGTGGTTGTTTATACAGATTTCACGCACAATTGAGCTGTTTACAAGAATTGACCGAGTACCCAGGGGGCTAATCGATGCTAGCTTGCACCGGGAAGAAGAAAGAGTAAGAAAATGCCGAAGAACTCGCCAAAAACCGTGTTCGAAACGAATGCGGCGGTCCAGGGGGAGAACCGGCGACC
The DNA here is from genome assembly GCA_026898455.1 of Plectranthus barbatus. Lineage (NCBI taxonomy): Eukaryota > Viridiplantae > Streptophyta > Magnoliopsida > Lamiales > Lamiaceae > Plectranthus > Plectranthus barbatus. The sequence goes on along the minus strand of JAPKLW010003125.1, from coordinate 27,936 downwards.
GCCGGTTGTGAAAATGCCTTCGCAGCATAGCCGGCGGCCAAGCAGCACAGCCGATGACCGAGCCGAAATTTTGGCGACAAGATGGAATACCCGGCGACTGCCGGTTGTGCAACCGGGTCGCCGGTTCTGCATTTTTTCTCTATTTCTTTCGTTACGTGATCGGCGACCCTCCCGCATGTCCTGCGATCGCCGAGCGTGCATCCCTACTCGCCGGCTGTGCAAGTTTTGACGTAATCTGACGAATCTCAAACCCAAAAATCATATCTTTTGGATATTTAAAAATCCCCATCTATAAATAGGAGGTCCCTGAACGTGAATAAGTCTTTTTTCCAATTTCTGAGATTAGAGGCCAGAGAATTCACTGCAAATTCAAGGGGAACTTGAAGAGCACTCCAGGATTCGAAGATTGAAGACTTCACGGGTTTTTGATTTCTATGTTTTCTGTTATTGTGACTCTTTATCCCTTTCTTTTTCTAGAACTTAGCATGATTGGCTAAGTTTATTCATGGATTCTAGGGTTTGAAGCTTTGTATTTATTCATTCAACAATTTATGTGATTCAATGTTCCTGTTCCATTGATGTTCTAATTTATTTGGGATTTTCATTAATTGCGAGATACTGGCCATTGATTGCGATTTGAATTGGTAGTTTTTGAACCGAGAGGTCTAGGTTATCAATTAAGATGCAAATAAATTAGATTTATTAGAACAATTGTCCGAGAAGAAATTGAACTTTTGAAGGGTTTTGAAATCTAAGGTTTTTATCAAGAGTAAAAGTATTTTGTATGTCCGAGAGGAATCTTTTGATCTTTTATTTCCATGTTATGGTTTAGAGTCCGAGAGGATCACCTGATAACACATTTGCGATTGCTCACATCTTTGGGAATTAAATTGGGATTGAGTTGCATGAAAAGTTGTTTGATTAATATTCAAAGTGGATTGCCCTGGAATCCTATTTTCTCGCAAGCTTTCTAAAATCATTAATTGATCTTTATTTTATTATTGCTTTAAAATCATTGCTCGTTTAAATAAAAACCAAATCCCTTTTCTGATTCGCCTAGACAGTAGTAAGGTATCTATGTTTTAGTGCTTAGTTATATTTCGAGCCTGCAGTCCTTGAGATTCGATAAATTATTATTTGCCCTCTGCAGTGGTCTGTACACTTGCAGCTTTAGCGCGTTGCGAAACGCGCTATCAGGCAGCATCCGTGTCGATCGACAGCCTCCCTGTCGGTCGACACAGAGACTGATTCCCAGTTTTTTTGTTTTCTCTTCAGGTGCATGAACACAAGAGTTCGGGGGAAGAATCTTGAAGCCTCGACCCAGAAATTGAAGCCACCGGTAGGAGAAACAAAAGCAAAGGAAAGAGCAAGGAAAAAGAGCCTGAGATGGAGCAACCACCAGAAGCACCACTCCAAAACATGACTCCTGAGGAGCAAAGACAGTTCATGAATGAGGACCGACAACTCAGGGAGCAACTTCAAGTAGCACAAGCAGTTCAAGCAGAGCAGGCTGCCAGACTGGCAGCCCTGGCCAATGAAGGAAACCATGACAGAAGAATTGTGGGGCCCCAAAGATCTATACTTGATCGCTTCCTGCCACAGCGAGAGGAGCCGGGATTCCAGGTTGGCATTGATGCCAACAACTTCGAGCTGAAGACAGGCCTAATTCAGATGGTCCAGCAGAACCAGTATGCAGGGAAGGCCATTGAGGATCCATACGGCCACCTCAGTCAGTTCATCGAGGTGTGCGACACAATCAAGCAGAACGGAGTGCCCCAAGACACCATCCGAATGCGTTTGTTTTCTTTTTCTCTCAGGGATGAGGCCCGGTCTTGGTTTGCTGGTTTGGACAAGAGCAGAATTTCCACATGGGCACAACTCCGAGCAGAGTTCCTCACCAACTTCTTCCCACCCAGTGTCATCATGAAGAGGAAGTCCGACATCACTCACTTCAGCCAGAAGTACGATGAGACCCTCTATGAAGCTTGGAAGAGATACAAAGAGCTGTTGAGGATGTGCCCCGGCCATGGGATTGATCTTGAGATGCAGGTATGTCATTTTTATGAAGGATTAACCCCTCACTTAAAAGAATTGGTTGATGCTTCAGCTGGAGGACTTCTCATGAAGAAAAGTGGAGAAGAGGGGATGCAACTTCTTGCAGACATGGCCCTCAACAGTCATCAATGGCCTACTGAAAGGCAAAAAGCAGTCAAGGCAGTGACCACTACTCTGGAAATTGATGTGGTGGCAGAAGTGAAGAAGCTCCGAGAAGAGTTCAAACAGTTGGAGGCCGGTAGAGCTTCGATAGCCGCTATTTCAGATCCCAACATGGCCATTGTTCCCATTGAAGCCGACTATATCTACCAAGGAAGCAGTTCGAGCACCTCCAATACCGCTGAAGTGAACTACGCCAATGGAGGTTACAACAACTACCGAGCCAACAATCAAGGGTACAGTTACAGTGCCAAGAACCATCCTGGTTTTTCTTATTCTAACCCTTATGCAGTTGAGAATCCTCCACCGGGGTTCAGTGTTGGAGCCGGGGGAGAGATTGTGGAGAAGAAGAAGTCTGTGCTGGAGGAGACACTTGAAAAGTTCATCAAAAGCTCCGACAATAGGTTTGGCAAGGTGGAAGAACATGTCCACTCACATGCAACATATGACAAAGCACCTTCAGATGCTCGATGCACAGTTCATTCAGATTTCCACTGCTATGAGCAATCAACACAAGCCAGGCCAGCTCCCCAGCACCACAGAAGTCAATCCTGAGAAGGCCAAACAGGTCAATGCCATTTCCTTGAGGTCCGGTACGAGGTACGAGGGTCCTAGCATGTCCAAGGATGATTTTGGGGCTGAAGGAGAGGAATTTCCCGCAAAAGATACCTTTGTTTCGATCGACACAGAGTCTGTATCGATCGACACAGAGGCCGGGGAGAGCAGCAGAGGCCGACAGGACAGCAAATCGACAGACAAGGGGGATGCAGCCGTGTCGATCGACACCCCCCTGTCGATCGACAGGCAGGACAGACAGAGGCAGTCGACAGGCAGAAAACACAGGTGCCACATGGAGCTGAAAATTCAAAGAAGAAAGGTGATCCAATTCCTCCAATGCCCTTTCCCCAAAGTTTTGTAAAGAAGAAAGAAGATTCAAAGTTTGCTCGATTTGTGGAGAATCTCAAGAAGGTCAACATCAACATTCCCTTGATCGAGGCTCTCCGCGAGATTCCCGGCTACATGAAGTTCTTGAGGAAGTTGATGAGCGAGAAAAAGCCGGTAATCGAGGATCAAACTATTTCAATTCATGAGCAGTGTAGTCTTCTTTTGCAGAAACAGGTTCCAACCAAGAGGTCCGATCCGGGATGCTTCTCTATTCCGATCGAGATTGGGGGGAAGGAGTTTAGGGATGTCCTTTGTGACACAGGAGCCAGCATCAACTTGATGCCATTTTCAGTCTTCCAAAAGCTGCAGATAGGCGAGATGAGGCCAACCTCAATCACTCTTCAGATGGTTGATCGCTCAATTTTTCGACCAAGGGGAGTTGTGGAAGATGTTTTAATTTGTGTTGGTCATTTAATATTTCCTGCTGATTTTGTTGTTTTGGATATGAAGGAACAACATGAAATGCCGATGATCCTTGGAAGAGAGTTTCTGAAAACAAGTGGTGCACTGATAGACTGCCGAGGTGGAGAGATTACACTTCGAGGAAATGACGAGACAATCACCTTTGTGATTGATCAAAGCCAAAAGGAAGCAGATTGCAATAACATCTCCACCACCATTGAGGAAGATGAAGAAGCCGCCGAGATCGAATGGGAGCGCGAAAATGGGATGGCAAAATTGCCAATTACACCATCCTCTTCCGAGCTCACCACTGTTATTCGTGATCGGATGGTCTACATGATCGATGCAAGGGGGCGGCGAGTCTGGACCCGACCTCCTTAGTGAAGGATCCCTATCGTCGAGCCACGACAATAACTAAGGCACTGAATGGGAGGTAACCCATTGTTTTACTTGCTTTATTTCAATTTTTCTCTAATTTTCGTGTGTTGTTTATTTTATAAAAAAAAAACAAATTCGGAGCTCTGTTTCGATCGACACACAAGGTGTCGATCGACACAGAGGCGGATCGACAGAGCACTTCGAGCCAGCCCTTGAGTCGACAAGAAGGCTCTGTGTCGATCGACAGGGGCCCTGTCGATCGACACAGAGTGCCAGCATCCACCAAAATTCTGTCTTTCGCGTTCTGCAGCCTCCGGTGGATAAAAAGTCGATGTCTGAGATCGACCGTGAGGTACCGTTCTTCTTCTTGTCTGATTTTCAAACTTTTTCTTACTCTCCGAGTTCGAAATAAGTTTGGGGGGATGTGGACAAGAAGTTGAACTTTTATCCCTTATCTTTATTTGCTTTCCTGTTTTATTTGCTTTTACTTGCTTTATTTGGTTTGTTTAAATTTTTGCAAATAAAAAAAAATATATAGATAGTATGTGAGGAAAATCTTTAAGTAATTGAACCCTCTAGCATTATATGCAATGTTTGGAATCAATCTTTGATTAGTTGAGATGATTTCGATTGTGGTTGATTTGCCTATGAATGTAGAATACCGCATGATAGGGTCTAATTAAAACTTACACTTGCTTGATGTTTGAGTTGATTGAAATTGACTAATGAAGAATTTTTGAACCCAAGTGAGATTTGAGCCTTTATTTGTTCATGAGAGATTCGCATGTATGTTTTCGTTTCTCTAGAACTTGCTTGTGTTCTGTTTTGAGACTGCATAGTGTGCACAATGATAGAAAATGATCTTAGGCCATCTTTGTTAGCCAATTTATCCCAAACACTGTCCCTTATAATAAATTATCCTTAATCAGCCCCTTTGAGCCTTACTTCATTTTTTTGTCTTGTCTATAAGATTTCTATGATAGTAGGGAGGTTTTTGTCTTGTCTATAAGACTGTGGGAAGAATAAGGGTGGAATATTTGAAAGTGGATAAGAAAACTTTATAATTGGTGTGCAAAGAAAGATAGCTCTGGAAAAATGTCCTTATAAGCTCAAATGTTTAAACAAAAATTTTAAGAGCATAAAAGGGCTAGAAAAGAAAAAAAAGAAAGAGAGAAGAGCCTTGGTTTGTGTTGAAAATATTAGGAGATGGGGTGGATGATGATAGATGGTGATTTTGATTTGTTGAGAGTGATCAACTCAATATTTTCTTTTTAGTCACTTGGCCATATTTCCCTACCTTATCACAAAAAGCCTACATTACAACCCTATCAAAGTCCTTTTTGATTCTTGAATTGTGTGCACAAATGAGCAGTGGAGATTTTAGAACTCTTGCAAGCCTATGGTAGAAATTTCTTCATACATGTTGTGAGTGCTTTCATTTGAAACCCAAACACTTGAGTGGTTGAGCGATACACTTTCTTGTGAGTCTTCCGAAGTTGATGAATATCTTATCTCTTTCAATTGCTTGTGTGATGTGGATTGATGAACCTTGATTGTGATAAATCTTGTGAGGCATTGCACTTTCAACTGCTTGAGATTTCTTTCTTCTTTTCTTCGATTGAGGACAATCTAATATTCAAGTTTGGGGGGTTTGATAAGC
>JAPKLW010003125.1:0-21937 GCA_026898455.1 Plectranthus barbatus | reverse complement strand
CCTGTGGGTTCGACATACCTTCGGGTCTATAAATTTATTTGCTCGCTATATTTTACAGTTCGATCACCAACGCAGGACAAAGAACCCCCGAAAATTATTGCGCCTTCCACCAAGGGTACGGACACCGAACCTCGGAATGCAGAGATTTTTTAAAGGAAATCCAAAGGTTGCTCGAGCGGGGCCACCTACAGCAATTGAAAGGGAATGGAAGAAGCAACACTTGGAAAAGAAATGCGGGGAAGGCAATACGAGACGAGGTCAAGGATGCGGCCACAGGTGCAAATAGGATTCCCCTGCCACATGAGCCAAGAATCGAGAAAACCATACACATAATTTCAGGTGGACCACCAATGGCAGGAACATCACGAAATGCGTACAAGAGATACCGAAGAGAAGCAAGGAGTGTAAATTCGATAAGACCAACCTGGCTGTCCAATGAGGAAATAACTTTCAGACCTTCAGATTCGGATGGTGTGCGCCATTCTCATGACGACGCATTAGTGATCGAGCTCCTAATAGCAAATTGCATGATGAAAAGAATTCTGGTCGACAGCGGCACATCATCAAATTTAATATTCTTGAAAGCATTTAGAGGCATGGGAATATCGAAGAGGAGCCTTAGCCCGAGCTCGAGCCAGTTGGTTGGCTTCAGTGGAGAGCAGTTAATTCCAGTGGGAGAATTGCTCCTGCCAGTTTATTCGGAAGGGGTCAATTTATCAGTTCGCTTCCAAGTCGTAGACGCTGAATCCTGTTACAATGCAATAATGGGACGACCATGGATACACGAGCTACAAGCGGTCCCATCATCCTTCCACCAGGTAATCAAATTCCCAACACCATGGGGAATTCGATCGATAAAAGGGGAGCAACACACGGCAAGAGATTGCTACGCAGTAACTTTGAGAACAATAGGAGTAGTGGAAAGCAGGAAGAGGTGGAAACAGTGAAGTTAGAAGAGGGCGACGAATCAAAAGTTACATTTATAGGGAAATCCATGCCAATCAGCTCGAAGCATGCAATTTCGAACTTTTTGCAGGAGAGGAGAGGCACATTCGCATTTAACCACTCGAAAATGCATGGGATCGACCCAACCATAATTTCACATAGATTGAAGGTCGACCCAACATTTAAGCCAGTTCACCAAAGGAGGAGGAGATTCGCCCCAGAGAAGAACACAGCAATTGCCGAAGAAGTTGCTAATCTGCTGAAAGTTGGATTCATAAGAGAGGTCAAATACCCCGAGTGGCTAGCGAATGTCGTGGTCGTAAAAAAGAAAAATGGGAAAAACAGGGTGTGCGTAGATTACACGGACCTAAACAAGGCCTGCCCGAAAGATCCCTTTCCCCTTCCCCACATCGACAGGCTGGTAGACTCGACTGCTGGGTACAAAGTGATGTCGTTCATGGATGCCTTTTCGGGATATAATCAGATCAGGATGTTTCCTCAGGATGAGGAAAAAACGACTTTCATGACAAGTCAGGGGATATATTGCTATCGAGTGATACCATTTGGGTTGAAGAATGCAGGGTCGACGTACCAACGTCTGATGAATAAGATGTTCGCCCCCCTGATAGGAGAATCAATGGAGGTATACATTGATGATATGATCGTGAAATCAACAAGTATGGAGGAACATCTCTACCACCTAACACATGCATTCGACATACTTAGGATATTCAATATGAAGCTGAACCCATCCAAATGTCAATTTGGAGTGACTTCAGGAAAGTTTTTGGGGTATGTGGTTAGCAGGCAAGGAATCGAGGCAGACCCAACCCAAATCAAGGCTATTCAAGAGTTAAGGCCACCAACTTCAGTGAAAGAATTGCAGAGGGTGATCGGGAAATTGGCAGCGTTAAGTCGGTTCGTAGCACGCTACTCTGATCGAACGTCGAGGTTCTTCGAATTGCTGAGAAAAGCTAAGCGGTTCAAATGGACTCAAGAGTGTGATCAGGCTTTGACTCAATTGAAAGGATATTTAGCATCCGCGCCCGTCATGTCAAAGCCGCAGGAGGGAGAAGTACTGCAGCTTTACCTCGCAGTCTCAGAAAGGGCAGTGAGCGCAGTGCTAATAAGGGAGCAGAATGGCTCGCAACACCCAGTTTATTATATAAGTCGATCATTGGTTGATGAAGAAACACGTTATTCAGCATTGGAAAAGATGATATTGGCATTGATAATGGCCTCGAGGAAGCTCCGCCCGTATTTCGAGTCACACGAGATTATTGTGGTAACTAATTTTCCGATAAAGAATGTGTTGGCAAAACCCGAAGTGTCGGGTAGAATGATAAAATGGGCTGTAGAACTTGGAGGGTACGATCTACAGTACTTCGAACCTCGTCGAACCATAAAGAGCCAAATTTTGCAGACTTTATCGCGGAATACACCCCGGAAATGGAGATTCAAGCTGAGGTCGAGTCAGCATCCACTACTGATTCGATGGAATTTTGGAACCTGTATATAGATGGAGCGAGCAATTGTAATGGAGCAGGGGCTGGGGTTTCACTTCAATCCCCAAAGAAGATAACATATCAAAGGGCGATCAAGTATGAATTCAGAGCGACCAACAACGAAGCGGAGTATGAGGCGTTGATCGCAGGAATGAAATTGGCTAAGGAGATGGGGGCTAGGAAGCTTTAAGTCAAATCAGATTCCCAATTAGTGGTCAATCAGTTCACAGGGCTGTTCCAAGCCAAGGACGGTAGGATGGCCAAATACTGTAAAATTGTCAATATATTGGAGCTGGGTTTTGAGGAAGTAAAAGTAGAGCATGTCTCCAGAGAATGCAATATCGAAGCAGATGCCCTAGCAACTTTGGCAGCTTCAATCGAGTCAAATTCCACAAGACTCGTACCACTTGTAATAGCCCTTTGGCCAGCGACTCGAGACTATGAAGACGACAAATTTGAAGACTCGAACACTATTTGCATCATCACAGACGCAAGTTCATGGATGGAACCCATAAAGACTCATCTGATCGCGGCAAATAATGGACAAGGGGTTGAAGAAATGCGAATTGTAAGAAGAGCGGCGAGATTTGTTCTCCTAAACGGAGAATTGTATAAGAGGTCGTTCGAGGGGTCATGGCTCAAATGCATAGGTGAACAGAAAACAACTCAAGTGTTGAAGGAAGTGTATTCAAGAAGCTATGGAAATCACTCTGGTCCAAGGAGTTTGTCATATCGAGTTCTAACGGCAGGGTTTTATTGGCCAACACTGAGGCAAGATTCGAGGAAATTCGCTCAAAAGTGCGAAAAGTGCCAAAGGTTCTCAAACCTTAGTCACAAGAAATTTGAGATGCTACACGCATATACACCAGTTTGGCTATTTCATCGGTGGGGAATAGATATTGTTGGGAAGTTACCAAGGGCAGCAGGAGGAAAGGTATTCGCAGTGGTTGCAACCGACTCATTCACAAAATGGGTTGAAGCCGAGCCACTGGCTAGCATACGCGACACGCAAATGATAAAATTGGTATGGAAGAGCATAGTTTGCCGCTTCGGGCTGCCACGCGAGATTGTAACCGACAATGGGAGGCAATTCGTCAGTAGAAAATTCAAGAATTTCTGTGAAGGGATAGGCATCAAGTTGATAAATTCAACTCCGAGGTACCTAGAGTCGAATGGTCTAGCAGAGTCGACGAACAAGACTGTATTGAACATACTCAAAAGGAAATTGGGAGCTTTGAAGTCTGCTTGGGTTGACGAATTGCCCGCTGTACTTTGGTCATATCGAACCACACCCAGAACCATCACAGGAGAAACCCCATTTGTGCTTGCATATGGAGCGGAGGCAGTGGCGCCGATTGAAGTAATCAAACAAAGCACGCGAGTGGAGTGGTTCGATGAGGAAAGAAATTGAGAAAAGCAATTCGAGTCACTTGAATTGCTCGATGAAAAGAGATAAAAGGCTATAGGCTCGATGAGTAGGAAATAGAAAGCGATCGAGCGCTACTACAACAAATCTGTCAGACTGAGGTCGTTGAACGTTGGTGATTGGGTTTTGAGACAAACATTTCAGAATACGCAAGAGCTAAACGCTGGAAATCTAGGGCCAACTTGGGAGGGGCCTTACATAGTAACGGAGATAGTGAAGAATGGGGCTTATCGAATCAAGACACCAGAGGGGAAGGATGTGCCGAATGATGGGTTTTGTATACTGAAAGCATTTATTACAATGAGTATACAACAATTTATTTCTCCTATCTGTTAACAATCGTACATGTATGAACAATGGTATCCTCTTGTCTCACCGATAGGGACGATCATACGGCGTGTTGTAGATCGCAGAAGACAGTATGATCACTTGACCTAGTGAGACATAAACCTGATCACAGCCGAGACAGCGTATGAGGATACGTCTGTCCGGATGGCTGCGGCATTGTCGGAATAAGTAGTCTGTCTTGGTTACTTGACATGCTGGTACGCAGAGGTGGCGTATTGATGGACCGCAGTGAGATATATTCGTCTGTCTGACATCAGCGAATACAAGATCTCGTTATATTGATTGAGTCCAAACCCTAACGAAGGTTCAGGGGTTTGCACGGGTTGACTGTTGCTTTGACTTGCCATGGTGGAGAGCCTAAGTAATGTGCTCGTATATCCGCATCTTGGGTAACAGCAATTCGTGTAGTACCGCCTGAGACTGAACTTAGGTAACCATATCCGAGTAGTAGGATGGGGACATTCCCTAGGAGCTCAATAACATTCATCGTGCCAAAGTCCTGCAGGCTGATTAAGTTCAGGCACGAGTGATAAGGTTTGAGTGGTACTACTCAGGAATTATAAGATATTAATTAATTGTAGTTAGAGCTTGTCAGAGGCTCCGATTAATTAATGGATGTTCGGTAACCTTAAATATGGGGATTCTCAATTAATGCAACCCGTTCTCATAACGTGGTAATAAAGGGGTAGGTCAGTATTAATTCTGTGGTGAAAAAGAATTAATATTAATTAATTAATTGTGTCCTGGGTTGTGGCCCACTTTATTATTTGCATTAGGTCCCAGGACTAGCCCAATTAAATATGCTGAATTGAGCCCAAAATGGCCCATTAGGGTTTCCAACCCTAGGTCTATAAATAGATAGCTCTCTCTCATAATTCATAACACAGTTGAAACACACTAACCCTAGAGAGAGAGAGGGAGGCGCCGATTTTGGGGTTTCAAAGGAGGAGAATTTCGATTCTGGTCCTGCTCAGAATACAGATTTACGGAGTCCTCACCAGTAGTAGATCTGAACAGCATTGGGACACAGCCCTGAAGATCTGATCTGGAGAACAGATTTCTCTTCTCTTCTCTCTTTGATTTTCGATTTTCTCTAAGAAATTAGATCTCTAATTTATGTTTCCGCAGATTAAATCGGATCGCGTGGTTGAATTGAGATTTGGAATTCAAACGCGAAAGATCGGTTCAGACTCGACGGAGTTACGGTAAACCCTAAATCCACAATTCTTCGTGTTAAATTCATAGGAGCATGCTAGGGTTTTGAGAATTTTAATTATGAGCAATATCCATAGATCGATCCGATTCAGTTTGGTTTTGGTGATTCGGCTCACGGAAAAACCCTACACCGAACGCATGGAACATCAAATACTTAAGGAAATTTTATTTTTAATGCAATAGAGTGCATTGAATAGCAATAATTTCCAACGTTTCATATAAAGATTCATCGATACATAGTCGATGATTCAAAAATAGATTGCATTTCAAACAGTAGTGCCATACATAAAAAAAGGAGGAAATTCGAAACAAATATACATGTCAACCAAAGGAGCACACAAAAACATCAAGTTCAAAATAGAATTCAAAAGAAAAGAATCGAGGAGGTCCCACAGCCTAGTCGACCTTATCATTCTGCTTCTTCGAACGAACTTCATCATCTTGCTCGGAGTCCGATTCCTCGTCGGCAACAGATTTGGCAGGCAAGAAACTCAAATCGAGATCGGGATACTTCTCGAGGATCATCCATTTGATGTTCGAAGCAGCCAACTTTCCCATGTCGTCGAACACAGGACAACCAACATCGGTGTTCATCAGCTCATACAAGTCCAGACCAGCACCAGTCGTCTTAGCTTTCTCAAAAGCATCTCGAAGTTCCCGCAACTCCTGCTCCTTGCTAGCCAATTGCGCAGCCTGCTGATCCCGAAATAGTTTCTCCGACTGTAACTCGCTGATTGAAGCAAGTTTCTCAGTTTGAAATTGGCCGACCAACTGCTGAGTCGATGATAGTTCATCCTTAATTGATTTCAAACCTCCAACAGCCTCATCTCTTTCTTTTTCCACAACACTCATCGCCTGAGCTATGGCGACTCGATCCCTCCTTTCCTCGAAGACGATTTGCATGACTCTGGAATACGAAGATTGAAAATCTTCAAGATTCTGCATAAAAGGAAAATTTTGTGGAATGCGTAAAAAAAAACGTATATATGTTACTCGAGACCGAAATTGGGTACCTTCACATAAACGTGCGCAAAATCCAAAAACTTCTTGTAGACAACATCCGAAGTGTACCACGGAGGACCAGCTCGAGCAACACGAAGAAAAGTCGGGAAATAACCACCACCGCTAGCCACCAGTCGACGATCTCTCGTGGCTTGTTCGACGCACTCGACATCGACAGGCAAAGCAGATTCGGTGCGAGACGAATCTAATGCGGTGCCATCCCGATTCAGAGTGTCCTGAGTTAAATCGAGGATGGTTCTCTTCTCCAGAATAGGAGTATCCTCAATCTTCTTTTTGTGCCTTTTGGCTAAGGGAGCTTTGTCATCAGAGTCGACGTCATCCGAGAGATTCCTCGACGTATTCTCTGATAAAATTTTGGTCGAGGCTTCAGCACCACTCCCTTCTTTCCTCTTGTGCATCATCCCGACCCTGCGCTGCCTTATTCGGATAAGCTCTTCCGGAGTCAACTTAGTCATGTCTTTAACGCCGTTGATATCAACCCAACGATCACCAGTGAGACGATCAATATCCTGAATCGAGTACTCGTATGCTTGGGCAATCCAAGAGCACTCGAGGTCCGTGAGTGCGGGTCGAGGAGGACCTGAAAAAGTAAAGTTAGAATTATAAAAATCGAGGAAAAGAAATAAGTCACTTACGAGAAGCAACTCGAAGTATCCTGGACAAGGAAGGCTGCTCCGTTGGAACTTGCACAAAAAAGAAATCATCAACCCAACCCGCGTTATTAGTCGAACACCCTTTAATCAGGGGCTTTTGATTGCTGCCAGTGTATTTGGAGAAAAAGTAGTAACTCTCATTATGTTGACTATGAAGACTATACAATTCAGCGAATTCCCGAGCAGTAGGCACACCGAGATCAAGATCATGGAAAATTAGCAATGTGCCCATCATATGCCTCCAAGCCATCGGGGCCAATTGGATGGGGGCGATCTTGTAATAATCGAGGACAGAAACGAAAAATGGATGCAACGGAAGTCTAATTCCATATCGAAAAATGCGAGTGAAAAAAGCCATGAAACCCACAGGTGGATGATGAGGTCGATCGTCAGGATCGGGGACAATAGGATTCAAACGAAAAGACAAGTAATATTTGTAAAAGTAACTCCTAAGGAAATCGTAATCGAGTGAAGATTGGAAATTAACAAGGGCCCCTTTAAATTTTTCGTCGTATTCCCTTGGATTTTGAAAAACAATTTTGCCGTCGCTCGGCAGGGGTGAAGACGAACGATCATCGGAGGAAGAAGATGCACGGTCATAATTTGCAGAAATAAAACTGGTTTCCACCATTTCTGACATCGTAAATAACTTTCTAAGGGAGAACAACTTACCAAGCGACCGATTACAAAACTTGAAGAAGCAAGAAGTGACCGACTGAAAACGCAAGTAGTGAAAGCCCCGAAAACTCCACGAACACCAAAACAGTCGCAGGCGAAAACAAAGGAAAATTGCAGAAAGGCAAAGAAACGAACATTCAACTTCTGATTTATAAACCTAGAGGAGACGGTTTAATTAAAGCGCACTTATTAGACACTCTGAAATTTGCGCACCTTAATTCGCACGCGCCAATAAAACAAAGACACGTGTATATGTTTTTGGAATTTGAAATGGAAATTCAAAATTCAAAAAAAACATACAGGGAGGGAATTGACGAATGAAGCTGAGTAGTTAATCGATCAGCCGACGATCCCTCGATCAAGCAAATTAGCCAGTCGATCAAATAAATCGGTCAAGTCAGCGGAGCCGAGTCAAGCTAAATAACGAATCAACCAAGCTAATGTGCAATTACGCAACCAATTCGAATGAAGATAGGGGTCGATTGAACCACCTAACGCTCCGAGACGATCTCTCGACCGAGCCACATAGCACTCCGAGACGATCTCTCGATTGAGCCACATAGCACTCCGAGACGATCTCTCGATCGAGCCACTAAACGCTCCGAGATGATCTCTCGACCGAGCCATATAGTGCTCCGAGACGATCTCTCGATTGAGCCACATAGCGCTCCAAGACGATCTCTCGATCGAGCCACTAAACGCTCCGAAATGAACTCTCGACCGAGCCCCACAGCGCTCCGAGACGATCTCTCGATCGAGCCACTAAACGCTCCGAGACGATCTCTCGACCGAGCCACATAGCGCTCCGAGATGATCTCTCGATTGAGCCACATAGCGCTCCGAGACGATCTCTCGATCGAGCCACTAAACGCTCCGAGACGATCTCTCGACCGAGCCACATAGCGCTCCGAGATGATCTCTCGATTGAGCCACATAAAGCTCCGAGACGATCTCTCGATTGAGCCACCTAGCGCTCCGAGATGATCTCTCGATCGAGCCACTAAACGCTCCGAGACGATCTCTCGACCGAGCCACATAGCACTCCGAGACGATCTCTCGATTGAGCCACATAGCGCTTCGAGACGATCTCTCGATTGAGCTACCTAGCGCTCCGAGACGATCTCTCGATTGAGCCACCTAGCGCTCCGAGACGATCTATCGATTGAACCACTAAATGCTCCGAGACGATCTCTCGACCGAGCCACCTAGTGCTCTGAGATGATCTCTCGACTGAGCCAATAAACGTTCTGAGATAATGTCTCGACTGATCCACCCAAACGCTTCGGGGTGATCTTTTGACTAAACTAAGAAATACTCCGAACTCCAGTTTCATTCAAGTAAATCAACTTAAATGAAACTGGGGGGCTGTTGTTATACCCACGCTCGAATCATCTGGTACGACTCGATCAGAACTCGTCCTTCGAAACATGCGATAGTAATAGCAAGCGAAACATGATGACTCAACTAACACTAAGCACCAAGCCACAAAAGGAACTTGCATTGGAATCCGCAATGAAGGCGTGAGTCTAGCATTCATATGACGAGAATCAAGGGATTAACAATATTTTTTGCTGTGATTACCCTTTGTATAGAATGTTAGCATAGAATCCCTGAGATGAGGTAGTTTCCATGTAAAGGATAGTTGAATCAATATAAAAAGATGAAAAGGTATTCATTAAACTTCTTCTGAAAAAATTCAAGAAAAACTCTATTTAAAAAATCATCATATCCAGATCTTTACACCAGTACTCTTTCAATTTTATTTACGAATCTTCAAGTAACAACAGTTTCGTTTTAGTTCCTACTCGTGTAATTTCGTTCTCTGTGCATTCATTTTTCAATCTGTTTCTGCAAAAATATTTTTGCTTTGGATGTGTAGCTTCTCAGTTCCTTTTGGATATTGCACACTTCTAGAAAACTCAAATCCCAACTTAATAAATGCAACCCAATTACGATCCGGCCCAAACACACACCACGCGTCACCAACCCGAATCCCGTGGCGTTTTATCTCACCGCAAAGATATTCCCCACGATCCAAACAATCTCATCCGGACCTCAAATCCCACTATTCATTCCATTTAATTAAACCATTTGGGGAACGTTATCCACACTCATCGCCGTCCTTCTCCCCACTCTCAAATCGCGCGCGTGATATATGTACTCTCCATCAGTCGACGCTTCGAGATGTCCCGTCTCCTCACCCGCTCAGGTTGCGTGTGGCGCGTCAGCTCGACACCTGAAATCTAGCCAGTGAAGGATGAGTTGAAAAGTAAACCCGTTGATCACCGCAAGATCGTCACAGGCCCCCGATGCCTCGACACGTGTCCTTCCCACCAGCTCGGCAACTTTCTTTCAATATGAGGCAATCTGAAGCTGCCTGCAACAGTCCGATCCACGACTCTTGAGTGCGCCACGTGTCCCTCTTGAAATATCTCTTCCATCCTTCTGAGGTGGTTTTAGCACTATCCTCGAAATTAGGCGTCGTGGCGGTTAAGTTTTGGAGGATATTTTTGTTAGAGAGAGAGAAAAAAAAGACAGAGAGAGAAAGAGGTAGCTGAAGCATCTATTGCGACCGGTTTTTGTCTGCTTTGTTTGGTTGTACGTTTCCGCTCGTTTTTTTTGGGTACTTGATGGAGCTTTCCCTGGTTTTGTTTGTTTAGGTAAACGGGAATATGGCGGAGGTTCAGCGTGGTGATGACGTCGTTTCGGTAGAGCTCCCTGCGCCTGCTTCCTGGAAGAAACTGGTGCTGTTTTCATTTACTTTTTTCTGCCCTTCTTTTAGTTATTCTTCTTCCTGCTGATTTTCTTGCACAGCTCAAATGTTTAGAATTTCTAGGTTAAATTTGTAACTGGCTTTTGTTTTTGTGTTTTTTTTTTCTTCTTAACTCTTGTATAACTTCTGCGTTTACCGTGTTGATGATAGTGCTAGGGTTTAATTTAATGTGGCTCGTTTTAATTCCTACTCGTGTAATTTCGTTACCTTAGCATTTATTTTTCGATCTTTTTCTTCATAATGTTAGTGGCGATGTTTTATTAGTTTTTGCCATAGTATAGTTTCTTTTCCTTGCGACAGCTTGTTTATTTTTATTTTCGCCTCCTAGCAAATACCCTACGCACAAATAACTGTGATTTTTGTAGTTTTCCTCATTCCATTTCATGGTTGATTGTTGTTTTTCAGCATTTTGTTTTCTGAAAGTTTGCAGTTTTCCCCAATTCATCTCAGTTAATGTAGGCCCAAATGTTACATTGCAAGTTTGCCTAAATGGGTCTGGGTTAGTTTTTTTTGTTCTTGTTTTTGTTCCTGCCGTGATAGCTGCATCCGCGGCCAATTTCTGGTTTGGACTGATAGCTTTTGCAGTTATGAGCAAAAACAAAGTTACCTACAAATGTGAAACAGCATTCTGTACAAAAAGAGCTTTCTCTCTGATAGCTTTAAATGAGATTATTAGACCGGTTGAAAAATCCAGTGAAGTTAAAGTGCTGAAGGATAGATGAAAGCCGTAACCATCCTTTTGTTTCTGCAGATTATTAGTGTGGTACCACACTAAGCTTGGCCAATATTCCATGCCATGCTTATCAGGGCTTCTGCGGATTTCGCTAATTTAAAATGTTACTAGCTTTATGAAATGGGGTTGCCATATCCTGTTTAAAATATTTTTTAAGCCTGTTGAGTTCAAGTGACTGGTTCAGACCTTCTTTGTAGACTTACTATATTTTATGAATCCTGAGAAATTGTTTATTTTCATGTGGCTAAAACCATCTTATTGGAAAACTGAAGTGTATGAGGTTTTGGTGAGTTTTGTGTATGGTGATGCATGTGGTGTCCTGTTCTATGTCATTATTGTCGTGTGAATATTTACTGTTGTAACTTGGCTAGTTGCGTGTTGTCGGACTACTCATTCTGTGCCCCTGGGCCCTGTTTACTGATATTCATTTGCAGTATTTACCGAAAAGGGCTGGCACTCCCAGGAAAAATGAAATTATATTTGTTGCACCAACTGGGGAAGAGATCAGCAACCGCAAACAGTTGGAGCAGTACCTAAAAGCTCATGAGGGAAGTCCTGCATTATCAGAATTTGATTGGGGTACTGGTGAGACACCTAGAAGATCGGCTAGGATCAGCGAGAAGGCAAAGTCAACTCCTCCATCTAAGGAGATTGAGCCACAAACAAAACGGCGTAAAAGATCCTCGGCAACTAAGAAAGAGAAAGAGGCCGATGCAGGGAAAGAAGTAACTGAGGGAATGGAAGTTGATGAAAAACAAGAAGCTGGAATGGAAGAGAAGGCTGATGATGAAGGGAAGGGAACAAAAGTCACCAGCGAAGACAAACTGAATGAGGAAAAGGCTGAGGAAGGTGAACAGGAGGCCAAAGCTGAAGATAATGATCAGGAGGAGGGTGTGCCGACTGATGTTATTGTGCAGAGTGATGCCAAGGATAGTGAACCAGAGACTCATGCGAAGGATGCGAGCACTGAAAAAGTCAATGATCCTGAAGATGCTTTGCACGTAGGAGAAAAACATGAGAAGTCATCTGAGACTGTAGAGGAGCCAGCATCAGAGGCTGCTAATCATGCTACTGAACACACCAAACCAGATGAACCTGTTGATGACATAGAAGGAGCCACTAATGGAGCTGAGACTGAGGTGGCCGACAAGGTGCCACCCGTTTCTACTCAGGAGATAAATGGAACCCAGGATAACAGCATTAAAACCAATATGCATGGGCAGGAGCAGGAGCAGGATCAAGGAAATAATCTGAAGGCGGACTCCATGGACAATGGGAAGGTGAACCAATCACCACATCATCCTTCTCCAACTCCAATTAGTTGCTGAATGTTATATATCACAGGCTGTTAATCTTGTTAAACTGGGACAACTTTGCATCACGTGTTTTTTGATCATTCTCCAAACATGGATGACTGTAACTTTATGTAACTAGGGCTGTCAAAATTGTTTCTAGTTAGGGAGTTGGATATGTTATTACATCTGGCATTTGTAGCCTGTATTTCTGGAGGACCAGTGACCAGTTGTGGATATTATCATGTTATATTATGCCATGCCAAGGCCGTCTACTCTGACGTGGCTGGCTGTTATGTTGTGTTTAGTGTTGCGAATAAAAATGTAATTCGTGGTTGCCACATTCAGACTATCAACAAAAATGGCATTACCTTGTTAGAAATAACATACTAGCATTTTGAAGATTTGTGTAGATGTATGTGTGCATGGCCTATGTACGAACGTCAACTAGGTGGGGATGAGATTTTACTTGAATTTCAAGAAGGTAAGAAGAGTGATACCTTGGAAAACTTTATAAGGGAGACAAAAAAGAAAGTTGTAAAAGTGAGGATCAAGATTCAACGATGAAAAGCAATCTCAAAGGCCATCAAAAGTTTGGAATCTCATTCCAACCCAACCCTACCCAACTTGGAAAGATTTCATCACAAACCATGTTTCCCACTCATCTTACAATTAAGGTTTGGAATCTTTGATTGTTTGCTCTATCAACTACGGCATTGCCATTCCCGAGGAGAAAGCATTCCATCTATAACGTAGATTATCACCACATTAAATTCACTGACCGATTAAAGAATAACACAAAACATTTCATAGTGCACGTACTACATACAAATGGAATGGCCATGCCTATTTACTTCTCATATCAATATCAACATGGTTGGATTATTTCCCCTCTTTTTGACCTTCATTTTGCTATCAACTTTTCCCTCTTCAAATGGTACGCTCTCCTCTTAGTATGATAAACACGTTCCATGCAAGAAATACATTGTTATTATGAAATAATGCAACCATTTTTTTTTACGTTGCAGAGGCATTCACAGGTACATATGGAGTGAACTACGGGAGGATATCCGACAACATCCCTAAACCCGAAAGCGTGGTGACGCTTCTCAAGGCGAACAAGATCAAGAACATCAGGATCTACGACGCTGATCATGAAGTGTTGAAGGCCTTTGCAGGGTCCGAAATCGAGATCATTGTAGGGCTAGGCAACGAGTTCCTGAGGGAGATAAGCGTGAGCCAGGACCGCGCTGTGGAGTGGGTGAAGAACAACGTGGAGCCCTTCCTCCCCGGCACATCCATCACAGGCATTGCAGTTGGAAACGAGGTGCTTGGCGGCGGTGATTCCGAGCTGTGGGAGGTACTCGTCCCTGCAGTCAAGAATGTCTACAACGCCCTCACTCAGCTCCGGCTGGCCGACAAGATCGAGGTCTCCAGCCCTCATTCTGAGGCTGTTTTCGCCACTACATTCCCACCATCAGCAGGGGCATTCAAGGAAACTGTCCTGCCCTACATGAGGCCACTCCTGAGGTTTTTCTCCAAGATTAAGACCCCTTTCTACATCAATGCGTATCCTTTCCTTGCCTACATCAGTGACTCCGAGCACATTGACGTCAACTACGCCCTCTTCCAGAAGAATCCGGGTATCTACGATGCGAAAACCAAGCTGCATTACGACAACATGTTTGATGCAATGGTTGATGCATCTTATGCTGCACTTGAGAAGGTTAATTATCACAGGATGGAAGTCATTGTGTCTGAAACCGGGTGGGCTTCGAAGGGAGACGACAACGAGCCGGGAGCCACTCAGAAGAATGCAAGGACTTACAACAACAATCTGAGGAAGAAGCTGTTGAAGAAGAAAGGGACTCCTTATAGGCCTAAGAGGCCGGTTAAGGCTTATGTTTTCGCCCTGTTCAATGAGAATTTGAAGCCCGGCCCCACTTCTGAGAGGAACTTCGGATTGTTTAAGGCTGATGGAAGTATCTCTTATGATATTGGATTCACCGGCCTTGTTCCTAGCTCAGCTTCCTCCATTCAGGTATTCTCTCTCCTTTTTTTTCCCCATCAATTTTTAGATGTTTTTCTTGCATTCTTGATTGCTGAGAAAGGGTTACTTGTTTTTGTGGTTGCAGCCATTGATTCGGATTGTCTGTGTTGCTGTTGTGGTGGTTGTTGTATTGATATGATTCATGGCCCAAAACTACTAGTTGTGTATACATCCTCATTCTGTTGATTCATTCTTCATGTTCATAATGAATTTTCTTGAGATCAAATATGTATTTTCTTGATTAAAAAATAATCAAACCAATCATTCAAAACATTTTCGACATAGGGTTCATGGATATAGATCAAAAAATGAACCCTCTATTAAATTCAAGGCTTAAAATCATCAAAGTAGTGAAATAAATCCAAAACATATTACTTATTTGAGACATAGCAGTTGACTTGCACAACATAAAAACAGAGATGAGAGAGAGAGAGAGAGAGAAAGAGGATTGACTATTGTTGTGGAGAAACTTTAGAATCGTCATTGGGGGGTTCCACCCCGACCCTAGTTCCAAACCTCCTCCCATCACCGCCGTCCGTTTCGGAATCCGCCCAGTGGATCTGATCGAGAATAAGAATCAATCCCATCGCAAAAGCGCTGTCGAAACCCTGCTTCACACTCAGAAGGAAAACGTCTTTTCCCAGCACCACATTAGTACCCGCGTCCATTTTCCGCCGTATCTCCGCCACCACTTGCCTCTCCGCGTTCAACACGGTGCATTTCCGGCAGGCGAACGACCCCTCTATCTGATACTCCTGTACGGCCTCGCCGTACACCTCCACCGTCATCCCCGCCGCCCGCCCGATCATCGACGATCTCCGCACGCTGAACATCGCCTTCTGCTGCCCTTTTCTCTCTCCCACGAACCCTTCCCACCGCTGGTGCAGGCTCGGCCTCTGCAATTTTGTAACGATCAGTTTACGAGTGCTCTTTTTTTTTTAGCAGTGAGATATTCTAACGCATGGTATTTATTATCCAAACAAAAGTGGGTTACAACGTCAACGTTTACTTGGCATCGGAATCAAATCAAGCAAAAAGTCTTAGTTTAGCACCGATATACATGCATACATACATACATATACATATACATGCATGCATACATACATACATATACATATATATATATATGAAATAATTTGCAAGCTATCTTGCACGATTTCTCTATGCATAATCAGGAGGATGATATATAGTTAATAGTAATACCTTGCGGCGGACGGTGAGGATGCAGCGGCCGGCGGGGTCCATGAGAACGCGTTCACCGGCGTCGCCGCCATCAGGGCTGTAGGTGTCGACGCGGAAGATGAGCTTGCCTTTGGAGTCGTAGACGGTGAAGCCGTCGCCAGCAAAGAAAAGGGAAGTCTTGAGCACTGTGAAAAGCGTTTCTTCTCTGCACACAGACCCTTCTTCCACCACCGCTCCTTTCTTCATCTTCTCTCTCTTTTTGGCTTTTCAAGCTTAAAGAAGACTTGTTGGTGGGAATTAGTATGGAGAATGAGTGAGAATTTATACACGCAGTTGTTGGTGTGGAAGGGATTTATATCTATATTTAAAATATGTTTAGTGATTGAGAGAGAGGGAGAGGGAGGGAATAAAGTGAAGAGAATAATAAATAAGATTGTGCAGTGCAGGTTTATGGTGGTAAAGAAATCTAAAATGTCGTCGGTTATAGTTGGAAACTAGAATGTAGCTTCCATTATCACATTAATTAATTTCTCCTCAATAAATCTCCACATCAACAGTAGTAATGGCTTTTTCAATTTCAAACTGTTACGTTAGCTTATAAATATACCCAAAAAAAATAAATGATAATGATAATTTTTTTAAATATAGTATTCTTTTAATAGGAGATGAGGACCACTATTTGAAATACGTTTGAAAAGAATATGAAAATTTAATACTAGTTATTTGTAAGAAATTTGATAAAAGGGACTATCACACACGTCATATAATCTTTAGGAAATGGATTTACTTAAAGTACGTATATATATGAAACTGACTTAAAATTCATTTCTTGCTGAAATAAACAAAATCCTCTTTATAAAGTACCCATGTTTAATAATATATTTGATATTTATAGTATATATATGTGTTATTATATCGTTTATATGTATACACTAATCATCTAATATTTACAAAGTTATTTAATTAAATAGTGTTCGCTGTTTTGTTTTTTAATAGCTTAATTAATTATATGTTATGCTGCCCATGCATACATTACTATTATAATCTTATATTGATGGATGATAAGAAGTAGTCCCACGTATCTTAGAGTGAGTCTTCTGGGAAATCTGTGTTTTTGTGAGACAGTGAGACATTTGAGCGCATTATATTCCGAAACAACATATCAAATTATATGTTTTAAGCTGAAATAGGTTATTTAAGGTTTTCAGTCTTTTGTCTATATCCTATTATTGTTATTGTTGTTTTATATGGTAAATACTAGTTATATATATTATTAATTAGAAGTGATACGTTTTAAAGCATATAAAAATTTAAAAAAAAAATCAATTGAACGTTTTTTAGCCGAGATTTCGTTTTCGAAGCAAAAGGTTTATCTTAATCATTTGACATATGAAATAACTACGTTTAAGAAAAATCTAGCTACTGATTTTATTTATATTTCATAAATGTCTGTCTCTTTGTATACAATATATAGATGTTATTTAAAAAAAAAAAAATATCATTCCACATATAAACATATATATATGGGGTATATATATATGAGTTTTATAAGAAAACATATAATTTTGTACCAAAAACAATTAATTAAATAGATAATTTATAAATATCGAACTAAAGATTTTTGTGATCATCGAGTGGCACCACTTAATGTAACACGTGTGATATCTTGGAGACTGAGCTTGTTGAAAATGTGCTTCCGCTAAAAAGCGTGTGTAGACAAAGTTTTCCATTCCGACACCCATTGTGCGACTTTATATTTTGAATGTAGTCAATCCAACAATAATTCAATATCTGAAAAGAAAGAAGAAAAAAAAAGTGTCAATAATTCAACATCTCACCTAAGTATTAAATTAAATTTAATTTATAAAAAAGAAAGAAAAGCAAAATCAACTCAATAATTATTTGGTGTTACGTCTGTTATATTAATATAATTTAAAAAAAAAAAAAGTAAAAACCTTGCTAAATTGGGATAAGGAGCAAGAAGGTGGGTTAAATATGTGGATGAAATGAAATGAGAGAATGTAGGTATATGGCAACATCGCTAATTGAGGGCTTTACACTTTGAGAAATATGAGTAGCCAAATTAATTAAACTATATTATCTAAACCTAGCTAGCTTCATAAATATACTGATAATTACATATATATATGTTGCACCTTTTTCTTTTGGCCACGTAGTCAATTTTTTGTCGTGGCTTCCCATTTTTAGTAGTGTACGTTTATGTGGTTTACCATATTCTTGAACTAAATTATTATGTATTTCTTATCATTTAATTAAACATAGAATTGTATGTGACAGAGTGAATTTGTACACGTATCTCAAATTTATATTATGAGAAATAAATTTGTATATTAGTGTATAATAATAGTAATATAATATTCAGTAACATAATCACTATGGAGGAGAGCTGGTAATTTGTGTATGTCGGATATTATTGTGTAGGAGGCATCGTGTCGGTATCATATTTGAGCTTAAGGTGGCGTGTCATGTTCATGTCCATCATTATCATTAGGGTTCGTGTTGTATCAAAAAATTGTAGCCCCAAGTGTAGAGTTGGTAATTATGTGTTTCATGACGTTATCATATCAGATCTTATCGTGTTTGTTGAGGTCAGGCCCAAGTAGCCCTAACCAATCGAGACCAACTCGCGCTCACACAATGGATCAAAAGGAATGCGGCCCATCAACTCTAAGCTTAGCCAATCGCAACCCAAAAATCAAGTCAAGACCCGCTCCAGCCTACAAACCGACCCCATGGTTGGATCCGACAACGACCCTGGGGTCGGAAATGGGTAGAAAGGAAGTCGTTGGAGAGGCGCCACTAAACACATAGTCGGCCCACAAAACGCAATCACCAGTCAGCAAGCTCAACAGTCACAGGAGCAACCTAACTCGATCAAGGTGTCAAGTTCGGGGTCTATATCGACCCTAACGACGACCTCAACATCGACCCAAGAGAAAAGAGTCGTTGAGAGGTTACATCGCTAATCCTAACCAACCCCAGAATTTTCAGAGGTTGTTCCGAAAAAATCGAGGTCGTTATCGACTGTGGGCCAGATCGTGCGGCCCAAAACCCCTATAAGCAGGCCTCTCCTTCACCTATAAAAGGAGGGTCCTGATAAGCTCGTATTTTATCTCACTTATCATATTGTTTTCTTATTGGTTTCTTGCATTTATCTAAGTTTTAGTTAATAATCTAGCACGAGTCAAGTTTATTGGGGTATTATGCTTGCCATGGTGTGTTTTTGCAGGTTTTGGGTCAAATCCAATGGAAACCCGTACCGAAAGCAGCATATGTTCAAGGAAATAGTCACGACTTCTTCCACAGTTGGAATCCGAGCTAATGGAGCACATAATTGAAAAGATCTTTGAGTTAGATTTCCAATGCAACTGGAATCGGGTCAATCGAAGTTCGGGAGTGAGAGTTATGGCCAAAACTGTGAGACTGCGCAGAAGGATCGAAAGGGGGGAAAATGTCTCTGTCTCGACCGATATGAAGTCCATGTCGACCGACGCATGGGGATCCGCATCGACCGATGCAAGCTCCACGTCGACCGAAAAGGGCCTAGAAAAGGAATTTTCAAGATTTTTATGGTTAAATCATATTTTTGGCCCTAGATCCCAATTTGTACACCTCTACCTCTATAAATACTTGTTTTGCTCGAGTTTTGAGGGTTGCCTACCAGTTCCTTTCAGTTCTACATTAAGTTTTCTCTTGGATTATTGAAGTTGTTATTTTGGAGAGGATTCAACCCTTATTTTTATTGTAAGCTTTATTATGCATTTTAATAAAATGTTTATTGTGTTTCTTTCCATCATGAGTGGCTAGAAATCCTAGCGGGTTCTAGGGCTATGAGTAATTAATCATGTGTGCATGTTAGATTGATCAACTCAAATTGCATGGTTTCAATTCCTGATTTAATTGATAGAATTTAGGATTGATGATGGATCGAGAGATGAAATTGATTCTTTATTCATAGTTGTTAATTGAAAGACCGAGAGGAGAAAATTAATAACAGGAAGAGGAATTGAATATAATTGGTTTTCTGTCTCAAAAGGAAGATTAATCAATTGTTGGGAATTAATTCTATGTTTTTATTCAGGTTGATTATTATTGTGTTCTTGAGGCCGACAAAGCATATACAGTCACATGATAGTAACCTATGTTAAAATTGCCCAATAAAGGAATTTTATTACATTAATCTGATTTCTCACCATTGTAGAGTTGATTGATTTGGCATGTATTCTGATTGATTATTTGCCCTAGAATCTGTGTTCTTTATTATTGCTGTCATCTTTATTTTCCAAAACCAAAACCCAAATTTCTGTCTACTCAAACAATAAATCTGAGAACTATAGTTAGTACATGGGATATTTTCGTTGTACATTTCCTTTGGGTTCGACTACCTTTGGGTATTTATAAATTTATTTGCCACTGTGTTTGCAATTAATCTGCGAAATTTGCAGTGATCAGGTCCATGCACGAAATTTGGATCCTTTTTTTCTCTTTTTACACACGCTAGAATATAGATGCAACTCTGTCCAATTAATTTCTCGCCTAATAAATTCATTCATTATCTTTGCCTTTGTCAAATTCTTTTGGCATATTTATTGCACATTTAATTCCCGAATACGTGTTTATTATTGCTATCTTATCGTGACCCTAAGGGCCTTGAAATATTTCGATCCGAGCCTCAACATTGGTGCCTGATCGAACTGTAGAAATTACAGCAGCAAATAAATTTATAGACCCGAAGGAATGTCGAACCCACAGGGATAGTGCAACAAAGTCATCTCATGTACTGGACATAGTTTATTAATTCTTTGTTTGAGAAATCCAAATTTGAGAAGAGTTTTTGTTTATGAATTTAAAAGTAACAATTGCAAGAAAGTAAAGGGTTTGAAAACAATAAAGAAAAGCACAGATCCTAGGGCAGATTATCTAATCATCAACATGTAAATATCAATCAACTCAGCAATGGGGAAAACATAGATTTTTGTGGATTAAATTCCTTGGACAGACAATTAAATCCTAGATTATTAATTAGTGACTATCTCCTCTCGATCTCAAGAACACCAGATTAATCAATCTCATAATTATCTAATTATTCCTATGTAGGGTTCTTCCTTTTGAGACAGAAAACAAACATATTTAATTCTCTCTTCCTATTAACAATCTTCACCTCTCGGTCCTTCGATTAATTAACTTTAAACCTAAATCTCAATTCACCTCTCGGTCCTTCTTATGATCTAGGTTATTAAATTAAATCAGAGAATTAATCCATGCTTGAAGAGTTGATATCAATTAAACATGCATCAGAAAAGAAATCATAACCCTAGAACCTGTTTAGGGTTCTAGCCACAAATCATGACTAGAAAATAAAGAAACATTTAATTAATTGACTTACAAATGAATAGGAACCTTCAATGTCTTGAAAAACTCCAAAGCTCAATGTAAAATCCAAGAAAAAACTGTCTAAAAACAACCTAATTTTCGTGCCTAAGAGTTCATATTTATAGAGGGGGGAAAAGACCTAATTTGAGTATTGGGTTTAAATAGCAAAAACTGCCAAAACAGGCCAAAAATAGCCTTCTCGGACATCTGTGTCGATCGACAGGCAGGTTGTTAATCGACACAACCTTCAAGATCGAAATCCGGGCTGAAATTGTGACGTTTCTGAAATTTTGACCTCTATTTCGATCGACACAAATCCTGTCGATCGACACAGAAACATCTGTCTGCGCAGTCTCACGGTTTTGGCCATAACTTCCTCTCCCAAACTCCGATTGACCCAATTCCAGTTGCGTTGGAAAGCTAACTCGAAGATCTTTCAAATGCCATGCTCCATTAGCTCAAATTCCATCTGTAGAAGAAGTCGTGACTGTTCCTTTGAACATCATCTGCTTTCAATACGGATTTTCAATGAATTTGGCCTTAAACCTACAAAAATCACCCATCAAAGGCATAACACCCTCTAAAGTAGACTCATGCACAAAAATAAGTAAAAACATAACATAAAGCACTTGAAACAATGGAGAAAAATATAGATAAGTGAGTATAAATATGAGCTTATCAAACCCCCCAAACTTGAATATTAGATTGTCCTCAATCGAA
>JAPKLW010003124.1:29004-50302 GCA_026898455.1 Plectranthus barbatus | reverse complement strand
TTTCGGTGCATTAACTATACAAACTAATTACTTATCTAGGCAAATTAGGTACATTACAAAAACAATGCACAAAATTGTTATAAATAATGTAATGCAATAATTATGTTACATTAATGTAATATTGCACGCGATAATGTACTATTGCATGTGTACTATATTACATAAAGATAATGTAGAGGTAACATGATAACATAGGAGAAGTGGGTAACATATGATTTCAACTCTCTCTCTCTCTCTCTCTATATATATATATATATATAGAGAGAGAGAGAGAGTTGTGTTTAAATCCGAACTAAATGCTGTGAATGAACTATGAACTTTTCATTGTTGTGTGTTTAATTGATCATTATAGTTTATATATATATATATATATATTAGTTCGAACTACTTTTCATTCGAGCTTATTTTGGTTCGAGCTCATCTGCCGAACTATGATTTATCTGAAGTTGAATTGCCGCTTAGAAACGGTTAGAAATCTTCGGGCAGGCATTTCAAATTTTGAATTTCGAAAAGATGACACGTGTCAAATTCTTATTGGATAAACTACTGTCGGTGCGTGAATCAAGGCATATTCGCCTATGAATACCCGGATTTTTCATTTTCAATTTTTACTTTTATCTTTCATTTCAGGGCGCTTCTTCGGACAAGGATTGTTACCGAGCTTCCTCAAACACTGGGTTCAAGGGTTAGTTTCTTTTCATTCGTACTACTTTCCTTAAAATGAGTAGCTCCAACAATAATAATTCGAACAGTAGAGGTGACAGTGCTAACATTAGTAGTAGTAATGAGAGCAGTAGTGATAGGGAAAGTCGGGAGGATCCTCAACCTTCGGGCTCCGCCAAACAACACCCTGAACCTTCCCAATCTCAAGCCTCTGCCAAACAACGGGGTTCTGTCGAGCAACAGGATTCTTCCGAACAATGGATTTTGCCAGGAAACAGGACTCTGCCGAACAGCCTAACCAATCCTTTTCCCTCGAAGTATCCTCAGGTTTAGCCCCTGGTATTTTCCCTCATCTTTATGATTAGATTGTCAAGGGTTCTCTTAAAGAAATTCCTTCTAATTTGGACGAGATAAAGCTTGATGGAGTGTTAAAAAAATATGACTTGTCCGTAAGACTGAATCCCATTGCACCCGAAGAGCATCAACGTGCCCACCATCCTCCATATGGATTCATGGCCTTTCTGCTCGGGTTTTTGAGTTCGGGATCCGTCATTCTCTCCACCCATTCTTTGTGGATATTTTAGAGCAATGTAACATCGCTCCCATTCAACTTTCTCCGATTTCTTGGTGTCACATGATTGACACATATCTAATATTCTGTGATGCCAGGCTCGAAGAGCTAACCACACGAGAATAGAATGCTCTTTATAATTTAGTAAATAAGAATGGGCAAGATTATTATTATTTCTCTAAGCGTTCCAAAAATCTGAGCCCCCTTGTCCTTGGTACCAAATCGAACTCGAAGAGATGGATCCAAGAGTTCTTTTTATCCAGATTTCGAATGATTTTCCCGATTTGAATGGGGTTATCCGAACTCCCAATAGTACGTCTTACTTCCTTCTTAACATATTTACACTTTCTCACAGGCTGACATTTTATTTTTGCAGGGCAATGAAGACCGATCCTTTTAGACCGCGAGGCCAGCCAAATTCAAAGTGCATACAAACATCCGATCAGATAATTTGACGAACTTCTTTGGAACCAAAACTTGAGTATTCACGGTCTTGACGATCCAATGGAGAGACTAACACCCGAGGGGCTTTTGAGGTTCGAGCAAGAAAAGCAACAAAAGAAGACAAGGAGGGGTAAGAAGAAGGAAACTGTCCCGAAAGACAAGGGTCCCCACGCTTCGAACCCAAAAGACAAGGATGCCAGTATTTAGAAACCAAAAGACCGAGCCGTCGGTGGTTCTTCCAAGAACCCGACTACCACCCCGACCTCTCTTATAAACAAGAGAGATCGGGTACAAGAACGTTCTGAGGAGGAATCTGAACACCAAATTCCCCTCAAGTGCCTGAAGAAGGCACGAGGTCAAGAAAGGGCAATTATTAACCTTAATGGGTCTGAGGTGGTTGGACCGGAGATCAGGCGCCGTCCTGGAAAAGAGACGACCGAGCTCGAAGAAATGAAGGCCGAGACCGAACGACAGAAGAGGGCAAAATCCATTGCTATTTTTCATACTTTTGCCGACATGTTATTCGAGGGTCCGCCTAGTCGGTGAAGTCTTCTGCTCGGAGGACCTTCTTTAACAATGCCCATAACTCTCTTGTGGTGAGTTATTCTTAATAGATCAACTTTGGTTTTCTTCTTATCTCTCTCTCCTTTGTTGTGTCCGAACTATCTCGATATCGAATTAATGACTTATTTGTTTCTTAAGGTTTTTGCGGCATGGTGGAGGACTTCGACCGCTGCTTCCGAAGTCTTCATGACAAGTGTAAGCACCACTTTAAATTCAACACGCTATCACATATACCACAGGCATACGATAATCATAAGATCATCCTTCGTATAAAATATAGAGCCTAATGAAAGTTATTGATCCAGTATGGCTACAACATTTCGAACCACTGGTGACTGGGATGAATCCAATTAAATAATTGGAACCATCCAATTATTTAGATCGCCTTCAACTTGACATGAATCTGGAGGAGGATGGACTGGAATAAGATTGGAAATAAAGACACTCATTCTGCCCACTGATCGGACCCATGCAAAAAATTCAGCAACCGTAAAATTCTCTACTGCAGCAGAATTGTTGAAATCTTCATAATCAATTGACTCATCGAACTCCTCGCCCTCCTCCTCATTATTAGTCAACAACACGACCGCCAAGTGTTGTGTGGTGGTCGATATTCACATTATCCTCCTCATAGGCCTCCTTGTATCATGCATGGGAGACTCATCATTCAAATTGGTAATTTGGGAGCTCTGACTACCACCTTCAGCTAATGTACCAAATATCAATGACTCCCCATATCTTTGTAGATCTTCCAAACATGGACTAAAATGCTGGTTTAGTGGTGGACTGCTTGAGTATAAAAAACGACCTGCATGGGGATGGCTCCCAGTGTGAAGTCCCAACACTGGTAGTCGTAGTATGATTCATAACAATATAAATAGGAGGCTCTGAACAAAGAGCCAAAAGTCGTTGAAGCTCGAGATCCGTCACCAACAATAATTTTACAAATCTACCACTTCAGAATCGGGTGGTGTAGTAAATATTATACTCACTGTGTATAGACCCCACATAAAAATAAAATGAATATTGCTTCTTAATGCAGTTATGAAAATGTTGACGATTGGTATATAAACCAATCATTCGTGTCCGCCAATATAGTTGCACGAGTCATCCCATTGGCCATTGTAGTGAACAATTAGACTACACCAATTTTTCATTTTCACAAACAACGAAATAAGATAATGATGAAGAGAGATAAGAGAATGAAGAATGAAAGAAGAATGCAAGTGCGTAAGAAATATGTATGAAACCATAAATTTCACTTCAATTATATAAATCACAAAGAGTGTCGGCAACTTCACAAAAATAATTGAAGGGTGTACAATTAGTAAAAAAGTAAATTGAATTGGTTTTAATTTTCAGTAATTTCAATACATTCACTTGTATTTCAGTATACGATTCATTTGCCTTCACAAAATATTTTTCAAAAAATTTATTTCATAGGTATGCAGTATGCATGGACTCGGCTGTGGACATTACTAAATTAATATGTAAGGAAAAATTACATTCATTTCTTCAATTTTCCAATTTCACATTCAAATAAATATGTGAATCTTATCTTTGAAAGCCTTAAAAGAAGAAAACATTAAATAAGACATATTAAATTGTCAAAAATAAAACAAATAATTTAACATTAAATTTGAAAATAAATTTATATATATAGGGGGGAAGGAGTGACTAGGTTCGCACCCAATCCCAATCGAGAGGCATTCGGATCACTCCTGTGGGCCCACCATCAAATAATAATATAATTAAAAAACATATATATGGGAGCACTCGAGTGGCACCCGATTGCACTTGGGTGGCACCCGGATTGCCCCCACGGGACCCACTACTAAACACTCATTTTATTTATAAAAAATAATAATGGGGGCGACCGGGTCACACCCAATCACGCTCGGGTGGCACCCG
The DNA here is from genome assembly GCA_026898455.1 of Plectranthus barbatus. Classification (NCBI taxonomy): domain Eukaryota; kingdom Viridiplantae; phylum Streptophyta; class Magnoliopsida; order Lamiales; family Lamiaceae; genus Plectranthus; species Plectranthus barbatus. The sequence goes on along the minus strand of JAPKLW010003124.1, from coordinate 46,149 downwards.
GATCGCTTCCGTGGCCCCCATCAATTCTCAAATTTTATTTTATTTTACAAGTGTGACCTAAAAAATTGAATATCAATTTATAATACATGTGCAACCCTATTTCCTCTTTTTATCAATATTTATTTTCATTTATACACATTTGTCTATTAAATTAGTTAAAAATAGATTTTTACTTATAGTCGACATTAGTGTCAAAATATTTGCTCTCAAATCATTTTTTAACATACTTCAATGCACTTTTTGTTACTTTTGGCTAAAATTGTGAGGAGTGTGTAAATTTGGCTAAAATTTATACTCCCTCCGTCCCATTATATTAGGGACGGAGGAGTGTGCACAATAACCAATGTGTATTAGTGTAGAAGAAATAATATTATATTGATGAGTGGGAAAAAAGTTGCCTTTTTAGGAAATGAGACTAATAAATGGGACGGATTAAAAAGGAATATGGGACTAATATGATGGGACGGAGGGAGTATGTGTTTTAATAAAATGACTATTCCAAATAATTAAGACTTGTTATTTTGTGATATGTCTTGCAGTGTCATTGGAGGTGAATCACCACAACATATAGAAGCAATAATTATGCAGTAAACTTAAATAAACCTGATGAGAATGAGATTCAACAACAAAAGATGGAAACATATTTAAAGAAGCAATTAAACAAAGATAGGATAAATTTCTGAAATAGAAAGGCCTAATGCCACTATGTTATACTATGATCAAATGGAGTAACATTGGATAACAAATTGAAGAAATTCTAGCAGGAAATGATCTACTCACATACTGTTTGTTGGATTCGATATCCAGACTATTTACTGCATCCTACACTCACATTTCAAAGTTGTAATGAACCTACTTTATGAGGATATGCATCTGCATTTCCATAGTGGTGTTTGGAACAAATTGTGTGCATGAGTGATCATATAATAAATGCATTGGTGTTTTTCTTCCACGTTGTTCTTTAATAGTCCTCTAAACATTGATGCTAATCTCTGCTTACGGATTCTTCAACTAAATGGTGATGAATCAGGGTACGTAATATTAATACCAAATTCAAAACCCAGCTTGGGACAAATTTTCAATGGTCATGAAAATCATCGAAAATCTCTTGAGGAAAAGCGAGCGGCAAAATACACACGAGGAGAAACTTGTTAACAGACATCATGGAGCACCAATGATTCTCTTTTAACCATAATATTATTATTATTATTATTATTATTACTATTATTATTGAATGGTCAAGAAAGAAAAAATCTTTCAACTTTAATTTTTCTCAAGAAAAACTTTCGTTGACGTGAATATTAAATGCTCTTTCTTACCCAAAAGTCTATCTCCTGGTGTTGCAACTTTCTCAACAAAATGCTTTTCACTTTATGGCTTCACACCTACCTGTTTCCTTTTTTTTTTTTTTTTTAAAGTTTTATTACAGTCGATGAAATCAGAAGGAGAAGACGCTAGTGCAACCATGCGTAATGTTGATTTATATACTTAGATATTTTCAATGAGGTTTATTAATTGTTAAATGTGAAATATAATGCATTAAACCAAATGTATTTTAATAGAAAAGAAAGCCATTTATTTATAAACAACTGCATTAATTTCGGATAACATGCTTCCATCAACATATATATATTTAGTTAGATATGGAAGCTTCATAATAATTGGTGGAAGTCCTCTCTCTTCTCCTCTTCCGGCAGGCGTAAGCCGGCGGAGGCGATTTTCCAGCGTCGAAGGGAAAGTTCAAGATGGCCTTTCTGCCCCTCATTTTGAATGCAGCACAATCATAAGCCTTTGCCGCATCCTCATCCGTGTCATAAGTCCCCAGCCAGATCCGGCAGCCTTTCCGGGTCGGGTCCCGGATCTCCGCCGCGTACTTTCCCCACGGCCTCCTTCTCACTCCCCTGTAGCGCCTTCCCGTTTTAGTCGTCGTAAGGGCCGGCCCGTCGCAGCATTCGGGTCCGGGTTTCAACGAGAGATCATCTTGGGTGGTGGCGGAGGAACTAATTTCGGAGTTGAAGTTGTGAGATATTGGAGATTCCGTAGGGGAGTCGGAGCCCCAGATGGAATATTCGCTAGAGAAACAGAGATCATCAAACTCAACGTCGTCGAAAAAGGAGTCTTCGTCATCAAGAAGGTGGCGGCGGATGACCTCCAGCGCAAGTGATATGTCTGAGGTTGCCATTACAACAAAACTAACTCATGGGAGAGAGAAACTAATTTGCAGTGACTAAATTTGTTTGTGGAATTATATATAGGACTCAGAATTGTGATATCTTTTCGACACCAATGAGAAACCTAGCGCTACGTCATTATACCAATTTTCTAAGATTCAGTTCGTCCTTTGTAAAACCAATTTTTAACTAAGTTGCAGTATGGTTAGATCCAAATCGATCAAACTGAAATGATTTGACTGATTTAACAAGTATGTAAATTGACCGATCTCAAATTATATTATTTGGTTTGGTCCACAGTTTGAGTAGAAAAATCGATTATTTAGATCAGATCGAATCATTTATATTAATAATAAATATTTAGATTATATATTATACTAAAAATGTAAGTATAGTATATTTAGTATAGTGATTCAAGCTAGACTTTAGGTTTTAAGAAGCATAAATTTATTCAAATGTCTCTCTTTATTTATTTTTTGAAATTTAAAAGAAACTATCCAGTATTTCAATCTCACAATTTTATTTAAATGTCTCTCTTTACCCTTTTTATCTTCTCTGGGCCGGCTTCACCGTTGTCATATCTTAATAATTTGACCTTACTATTATGTTTGAGAATGTGATATGAACTATTATTTTTTTTGTTTGTATTAGGATTGTCTTGTACTTTGCCGATGGGAGCCACTATTTATTTTGTTTAATTTCTCAAATAAATTATTGCTAAAAAAAGAGATATTTTACATTTTGACTTTGCTCGTTAAAGTCGTGTTTCAAACAGTTAAACCGACCAAATCAAATCGTTTTATTTTTTTTGGTCTGGTTTGAAATATTAATTTTGCCAGTTTGGTTTGAGAATTTTTTTTCAAACCATATTATTTAATTTGGTCCATACTTCAACCCTCAAACCGGCCAAATTGGATCGTGTACACCCCTACTAAGTTGAAGAATTTTGGATTTAGCAAACACTTTAACAGAGCAGATCCAGATGTTTTTTGTAAGGGAGATCCATTAAATTTTACATAAAAGACATGAAATTAAGTAAAATTAAATAAAATTTTGTTATTTATATTTACAGCTCACTTGTATACTTATTTTCCTTATTTTTAAATATTTTTCTTCGTACAACTTATAAATAAAAGGGATTATCCATAAAAATATCATATCACTTACTATAAAAATTGAAAATTTTAGTGTCCATCCACCCCCTTCCCCCCTTCCCCATTTTTAGCAAAACTCATATCCCACATAGTGAAAGAAGGAAGGAATTATGTGTATATAAACTTCACCTAACTCCATTGATATGAAATTTCAAAAGCAAGATTTTGACGATTTCAAAACAAAATAAATAATTATATTAATATTGTGTTCAATTTAAAGACAAAGGATATCCCTTTTTATATAATATGTTAGCAAAGAGGGGTCATTATATTGCCATGCAGACTAGATCCTGTGTAAAAGTGGCCCTGGCCTCATAAATGTACATAGAAAATAATATTATATATTGAAATATTTGGGATACAGTTTGGAACAGGTACAGTTAGAGTAGTACCCTAATTTAAAATGAGTTGACCCGTTAATGAGGTAGCACTAGCAGTCGCAACTTGGAAGGTGCATGAAGCTGTTTCATGTTCGATCATGTTATGTTACAATCCAATCCAAGAACATTTCTATCCTTCTCTCAGTGGAATATTGGAATCACTACTTAAATCTTATACTTCCTTAACTATGCATCCAAACTTTTTTATTAATTATTGTTGATGGTGGATTTTTGAGAAGCAATTTTAATAAGAATACTAAATAAAGTTGGAATAGAAATACACAAGATAATTGAAATAAATGCTTGATTACCTTGCTTTTATAACTGTATTTATTGCTTGAAATTCAATGTGTTGGTCTCATAATTACAATTCTATTTATAGAAAGTAAATACAAGAATGTGACTCTTCTGGGAAGTCGCATTGCTTCATTCGAAGCAGCTACTCGAACCGACGCGCTCCTTTATGACAAGCTATTTTCATGCTAATCCAAAAGTAGCTCGAACTTCATGGTTCTTTGTTCGAGTTCGAGATGCATCTCATAGCTCGAGCTCGAAATACATTCTTTTAGGTTTTTCTTCTTTGATGGACTTGACAAATGGACTTGTTCATTTTTGAGTCATAACAATTATGATTCAAAAAATTATAATTTTGTTGAAATCCTAAATTGAAAATGTTAATGAAATGAAATTAAATTAAACTAAATGAAGATTTGACGTAATGGTGGTTAGAGTGTTAATTTGAAGGGCAATGTGAAGACCTATGGACGGACGACTTCAAGAAGTCGTGTGGGTGGACCTTGCGCACTCACCAATCACCATGCCCCCACACACCACCACACTTTTTTATTTATTTTCCTCTCTCTCTCTCTCCTCTTTTTTAAAATTAATGTAGGTAAATCATACCTACTATTTTAAATGTATATTAGAAAACACAGAAAATCGTGTGACAGTCTAGCAAGATCATTACTGTCAATATTTAAGGAATATGAAACGTAAAATCTACCATGAATAAAAAAGTAAATAATTATATATAAATGCTGTATATTGAGCATGCATTCCATATGCCCATGAACTAAAAACCCTTACAAATTGAAGTCGAGGATAAAAAGTGCACACTATAATTGATGGAAATGTTTGTCACATGATATAAGTGCACACTATAATTGAGGTAGTTTATTTATTTCGTGTGTATTAATGATTGGAAAGTTAGTGGGGGTCTAATGTAGTTGATACAATGAGCAAAGAAAAGCATGTCACACGCTCGTCATCATCACTAGCTAGTTAAATTAATGGAATAGTTTTACCAGAAATAAGGGTACTTTTATATGGAATACTTTAAATATGTTGCCCTAAATTTTTTGAGATCCACGTTCTATCTACTAAGCCCTTTATTTTACGTTACATGCATTTGATTTTATTGCTCTAACACCTAATTTGCTAAAAAATATATATTTAATTATTATCGCTAGTAAAAAAAAAATTCAAAATCCAAACTTTATACAAAAAACTCTGGAATATTCTACACCACCATTTACACATGACTCTCACAGCAACAAAGAGTGCTTGAAATAGACACCATATCATAATTTCAATTCAACGATTATCACATGTGTACGGTTATTTTTTTTTAAGGAAAAATTCCATTAACATTGATCAAAAGTTGTTACATCTACTAACCATTCATGAAACATAGATCTCCAAGAAATCTGATTAGGGATGTGTACAACATATTTCGCCAGACAATGAGCAGCCACAGTAGCGCTTCTATACACATGCTGCGTACCTAAAATAAAATCCGGTGGTGCGGAGTCAACATAATCTCGAAGCTCTTGTGGGATTAACTTAAGTCTTTCATCAACTTCGGACATAATTTTGGTTGTGGTAATGGAGTTAGTGAAAATAGTAATGGGATGAATCTGCTCATCAAGGCAAAAAGAGATACCAAAGAGCCTGGCAATAGTTTCTGCCTCCGTAGTTGTCCTTATTGGCTGAATAGGTCAAGCCAAAGCTGCAACAATCATATTCTCCGAATCCCGAACAATTACTCCAACTCCATACTCATTCTTCATTGGGTTAAAACTAGTATCAACATCAACTCGAAAGATTCCGACCACGGGTGGTTTCCATGTTCTATCTACTGATAGAATCCCCAAAAGAGGCCCAACATGAATTCCAAGCATAGCTTCTCAAGCAGCTTGTCAAAACAAAATCCCCTGCTCCTCTGAGAAGATCTCCACCATGCTTCATATTGCAAATATACTCCCAAACCATCCACAAAATAATAACCCAAATTTCAAAACCAGATTCTAGAAATTCCTCACACACTCTCTGACCAATATCATGAAAGTCTAGACTCTTGCAATGCTTGAGGATATGCTAAAATTGACTCTCCTTCCAAATTTTGATGATTTTCCCACAAAAAATAAAGCAGTGCGTTGTAGTTGCCTTGAATTTTCTGCACTGCAAACAGATGCCATTTGTGGGCATTTGATGTTTCAAAAGATTGGCTTCGGTTGGTATAAAGTCCTTCAAGGCTCGCCACATGAAAATCCTCACTTTTGGTGGTAGCTTAAGAGACCAAACCAACTCTTTTTAAAAAGTGTCATCAGGTGCAACTGTGTGGTGTGGTGTCTCATACAAACCAATCTCTGCCAAATAACCAAATTTAACTAAATATTGGTCATTTTCTTCAAAGCACCAGTATCTCTTATCCTTCCTGCCATGATTGTCAATAATGATATCAGAAATTACCCAAATCTCATATGGCAAAAACATTTGTTTAAGTCTCCTCATATTTCATTGTCCATTTGAATTCAGCAGATCAGCAACTCGGGTTTCATGTGAGTGATTCCCAGCATTCAAGAGAAAGCCATGACCAAGATTTGGGATCCATGGATCAGTGAAGGCCCTAATAAGTTGTCCATCTCCCACCTTTCATCTACATCCTTAAAAAATCAATATTCTACTCCATGTGTACGATTATTGAATGCATCATTGCAACTTGAAATTTGATAAAGATATTAAGATTATTAGATTATTTTTAATTAAATTTTTTTTTGTATTTGGATTCGATGACAATTTAGATCTTACTATAATGTGTTATGGGATAAAGACTTCACAATAGACTTCCAAAATTTGTATTTAGGTTCATGGAGAGCCGACAACTGAAGACTCGAAGAGTTGAAAATAGAAGATCAAGTTTAACGGATATTTATATGCTTGATCTTTTGTAATTGTTAGTTATGATAAAAAGAAAACCACGTCTGATAGTCAAATGAGACAGCAGACCAAGTGTGAGTAGTTGAAATAACTAAATACTAGTTCAACTTACACTCTCAGTTACCAGCTAATACTTAAGTCCATCAGCTGATATTTCCTAAAGTCAACAGGCGCAAAGACAAATCCTTTCAGTTATTAGGAGGATAATTGAAGATTGTAACCATATTTAATTACCATGTATAGTTCGAGTAAGTGGATTTCGTTCCTAGCTAGAGAATGAAGAACGGACATAGGAACAATTGGCTTTTCCGAACCATTATAACTTTGTCGTATTTATTGCTTTATTTATCGCTTCTAGTAATTATTTATCAACTATCTTGTTAAGTCTTAATTATTTAAAATGACCAATTTTATAAAACACATAATGATTTTAGCCACTTTTATCAACACATGTCACATACGGCCAAAAGTATATATTTTTAGTTGGGATTTGTTAAAATATCTTAATCAAGCAATTATTTTTAGGTTGGTGATGAAATCAAAATATGAAAATATATGTTTTAAGTATTTTACTCAACATTTAGAACTTAAAAATAATATTTAAATCATACCCGGGTGGCACTCGGTCGTTCCCGAGTCGGCCAATATTTTTAAATACTTTTTTTAAAGCTAAGATCGCTCTTGGGTTGCCCTCAGATCACACTTGGTCCCTCCCATATTGACCATTTTTTTCTTTTATATTTTTTTTACCTGGGTCACAGCCACACACACTACATTCTCTTACGCACACTCCACACTTACTCACACACACTACACATTACACAATATTTAATAAATATTATTTTATTTTATTTTTTAAAATAGTATGAATTTTACTTGAAAATATCATAAATATGTACTATTAGCTATTTTTAAGATGTATTCATAAGTGTGTCTAAAATCGTAAGATATAATAGTCAAATTGGTTATTTCATAATTTATCTCTATTTTTAAAACCCGAATTGTCAGAATACTTAAACCGAATTTAAACTTGTTTGGCCTCAATATGCTGTAACTGATTATTCAAAGAGACAGCAAATAATTTAACCAGAGCCCAACTAAGTTTCAATTTCCTTCCATATGCACTTAGCTCTGATTTGAGTATACAGTCAGAGGAGATGAAAACGTGATTTGGGATGTAAGAATTTAGTTTCAAAATTACAATGACTGCTATATCTTTTTATTAGTACTGTATTAAAGATGGCCGTGGGCGAATACTAAAATTTGACTAAACAGCCGGGGGCCGGCGCCGCCTATGTGGTGGTGCTGCCTCCAAAAGCAGCACCTCCGAGCTTAAAGAGGCGGCGGCGGCAGGGCTGCTGTTTGCTACATGCATTGTCTATGGCCGCAATCGCAAATGCTTACTTTTACGAGCATAAATTTAAAATTATATATGCTCTTTGATACGACCACATTTTGAAAAAAATAATTCGTAAGGTTATGATTTTTTTTTTAAAAAAAAGGCTTAAAAGTCACGAAATCTTTGAAAAAGTGGTGATGATTGGATCATAAATTGGTATTTGTCTTTTTCAATATGTAACTTATATAAATCAAATTTTATAACAAATAGATTACTATATGCCACAAGAAATCTCCAGTAAGATAAATTCTTTAGTTATAATTTCAGGATTTGAAATATAAAATTGTGAATTTACTTGAAACTGTTAGTTTATAACTTTTTTTTTTTTTATATAGGAAAAACTAGTATATTAACCATCATCGGAACTAGCCATATCAATCAGTCATCCCGAAAAATTAGCAATCCACAACTTTTGGGAATTTACTCGAGGGTAATTCTAAACATAGCCACGTTTTTTCTCAACACAGCCCCTTATTTTTTTAAAAAAATAATAATTATTTTTTATTACTATTTTAACCTTATTATCCCAAACTTAAAACCCTAAAAAAGATACTGGTACAATCGTACAGTCCCATTAAAAAAAACTTTCAAAGCTACATAGCCGCAGAGAACGAAATAACATTCATCTTCCATGAATCTACCTTCATTGCTAAAATTTAACAAAAACGTAACAAGTTCATACTCAATCCTTCTTAAAAAACGTTAAAAGAAATTATTAGTTGATGAGGCCCAACAAATTATATAAACTCTCCGACTGTATTGGCTTCAAAATAAAAAGTTCTTGAGAGAGAAGAGCCTGTTGACTCTTTTGAAATCCATCTTTTTTCTCTACCTTCAAGTATGAGAACAAAAACTGAAAATAAAGAGCCTGAGTCATTGTCCCCCAGAATTGGGTCAAGGAAATCGCAACTTCGTGAAATTTGAGAGCAGTAACTGGAAGAAGTCTGTGGGTCTAGAGAGCCCTAAAAAAAAAGTGAATTTGAATATTAAGATTTTTTTTTCAGAAGGCTATACGATTGAAATTCTGAGATTTTCCTAATTATGATTTTTAATTGGGAGTTATAAGGATATAATAGTAATATTGTATAAAAAATTACTTTTTAAAAATTTAGGGGACTATGTTAAGAAGAAAAGTGGTTGTATTTATAATCACCCTTTATCGAAAGTGTGAATTTATAACTCCTTTTGATTCTTCTTTATTTTACATTAATTAATATAGCTTCAATTGTTTTAATTTTATATTGTCTTTAATAAAGGACTTCGAAAATCAAAAAATAAAATAAAACCCATTTATTTTTCAAAAATTATGAATTAATGACTCTATAAATATTCCCGCATTCTAAATGAAAGAGGCTCTATACCCGTCGAGTTTCAAGTCAGCTTTATTAGTCTGCGGGCTAATCGATCCGGTTCAAATCGCACTGAAATTTTTTCGGGCTAAAAAATCTTGATCCTAACCCTAACCTATTGGTTTTCGGGCTAGCCCATCGGGTCAATGAATTTATTAATTATTTTTTATTTTTAATATATTTTCACTATTGTAATATTTTAAAAATGTCGAAAATAAACAAAACATTGCTTATCTCTTATAAAAATGTAAAACACATCACAAACTTTTATATAATAATAAATTTAACCATTAAAAATATATTATTTTCTTATTTTAGAAATATTTTAATATTCTTTAACTTCATAAATAAATAAACTTAACTATGTATTAAATACTTATTGAACTAAATGCAGTTATATAACTTAAAATTTAATTAGTATATATCATCTTAAATATTAGAAATAGATTTTAGCACTATAATTATGAAAAATTTATTAATAAAAATAATAATCAGGTTAATCGGTCAACCCATCGGGTTTCGGGCTCAACCCTATCGGGCTTCGCGTTATTCGGTTCCGGGTTAATCGGGCTAAGTTTTTTTGGCTAAAATATCTCAACACTAATCCTCATTTTAGCTCGGGTTAATCGGGTCAACCCGTAGGTTTCGGGCTAAATTAACATTCCTATCTATACTTATTTTTGAACCAACCATTTGAATTCAATGATTTGATAATAATTTTCCCGCAGCTTTATTATGAAAAAATTTGCAAAGTCAAATAATTGATATCATAATAATTGAATTGAAATTTTATTAGTCAAACTATTAAATGGGTGGGACAAATAACTCATTGAAAAACTACCTACCTACTTAATTAGTTGATGTTGGATATAAAATCTTAAAACATCGCTCATCCAAAATATATTTGACAATTTATTGCATATTGTCAATATAATATACTCATTTCGTCCCGGTCAATTAATTTATTAATTTATTTTAGTCGGAAATATAATTATTATTTTATTTACGAATGTAAAATATTTATCATTTTAAAAAAATTGATTAATATGCCAAAACAAATGAAAAAAGAAATAAACTCATAAGACAGGACCGAAGGAGCAATAAAATATTGGTCACTGTTCATAAATATCATGAATAAAAAATCCTTACTATTTTTAAAAAATATTGTAGGAAAAGAAGCGTTGCAATAATGCAGTTGAAATTGAAATGAATAAATTAATTGCGTAAAATTGACTTATTGTCAAATGTCAAAGTGAATGATCAAACAAGTTGATTGTTGAATGCCACAAGTATAACTTTTCTTTTCTTGAAATTTATTTTGACCAAATTAACGGATTAATGTAAGCTTATTCTTGCCGTGATGCAATCTTTGGATTGTATCTTGTTGAAGAAATATTTATTTAATTTGATCGATTCGTAAAGCATGCAACAACTTAAAAAAATAGAAAAAATAAATCAACTTATGCACTATATAATAGGGAATGGATCCTCTTAGGTGGGGGTGAACACAGCACTCCTACTCTGCACCCCCAACCAATTACACAATGCCACATATCAATTTTGATTTGTAAACTTTTGTTATTATTTTTAATTTAAATTTAAATATTATAAAAACAAATTATAGAATAATTACTAAAATGTATATAATACCATAATAATACTTAACTCATTTCTCAATTAAAATGATGAATTAACAATAAAAATTATAAATAATTATTTTTAGTAATGACAATACAAATGATAACAAATTATTATTATTTTCAAACGGAATCTAAAAGGATAAAAATTAATATAAATTATAAATTAAATATTACAATTAAATTATTATAGTTAGTAATAATTATTTCATAAATAACATTATAATTTTTAAATTTTAATTGAAAATAAAACAACAAAAATAAAAAAATGTAAACTGACTTGTGTACTCTCCAGAATATCAACCATCTCGGGATGTAAGCTCTTGAGATGAATGGATGATCTCTTCTTCCATATTGTGTACTTCTCGGCAGTGTACAGAGGTAGCTATGGAAATTCATCCTGGATATTAGATAACCTGAGCTAAAACAAGAAAGAAAGTGCAAGGAAAATGGATCTGGTCCAAAGCGACTTCAAAACGACTAGTCTGGCAGGACTGACCGCTCTGATACCACTTGTAGGTCCCAAAATCAGAGTATAAATAATGTTGCACAACGGAATGTTTTAATGTCTGACTTGCACTTATCCAAAGTGATTGTTCAATACCAGTTTGGTTTGTCCCAAAGCTCAGTGTAAGAGTCGAATAGTTATTAGTCAGTTTCAAATATACTTCAACACTTGAGTGTTGAGTTTTAAGAAACAAAAATTGATAAGTAGGGGTGAACAAGAAATTGAAAAAACCGAACCGAACCAAAAAAATTTTGGTTATTTCGGTACTCTGTTAGGTTCGATTATTTTTTTCAGGACCGAAATAGCCGAATAACCGAATTTATATAATATTATTAATAAATATATAATATATAATTAAATTAATATATAAATATATATTTTAATATATATTAAAAATATATTATATAAGTATATTTTAAATATATATATATATTAATATAAATATATGTAATTTTATTTTTTATTTTTTATTTTATTATTTTATTAAATTTATATTAAAATTCGGTTATAACCGAAATAATTGAAAATCGAATAAGAATTTTGGTACGGTTATTTCGGTAATTCGGTTCGGTTACCTCAAATATTAATTTGGTTATTTCGGTTCCTTTATTTTACAGGGCAAAACCGAACCGAATAACCAAATACTCATCCCTATTGATAAGTTACTCAAGGACTATAGTCGTTCGGACACCAAAAGGTCCTACGTCCACTCTTCAGATTAAGTCTAAAAATCTACTAAGTGATGGAATACAACAGGGTGCTCCCATAATCTATTTCTAGTTGGTGAATGTCTCGTCTACCGATTCACTAAATCACTCACCCAGTCCTCTGTCATCCTTCACTTCGCAGCTTCTCGGAGTATGGGCACACCACGCAGCCTCTTTGTCATTGGAGTTAAGGTTTTTATAGTTCACCTCGGAACTTATCAGCTTGCGGCTAAACGCCCGTCGGAGTCGAAGTATAGAGCGTACTTGACTATTGTGTTCTTTCTTGGAGAGAAAGAACACCAATAATAACTCAAGAACAAAGAGTTCTGTGTCTCGTGTTTACGAAGCTGACAAACGGAAAGATTGAATAAGCCTCTATCTTTGAGTTGGAAATTTGGCAGCATTTTTTTGGCTCTTTGAAAATCTAAGTTAGGTTATTGAATCTCTTGTAATCCTCAGCTATTTATAGGCGAAGGTCCAGAGATTTGAAATAGAGTCGTTTAGACACATGAGATGTTGTCCAATCCGATGTTTCTATTATTTGTGCAGCAGATTACTTTTCCAGGAAAATAGGACCTGCTCCTGCTTTTTCTGACTTCAATTGTGACTGTTCACCTTTTCGTCAGAACGACAGTACGATCAGTCCGAGGAATCCAGACTGATCAATCCGAGAAATCTAGATTGAAGTCTTTAGTTGCAAACTTTAAGGAATCTACAATCCTTTAAGTTTGATCTTGTCAGTACCATTCCTCATATGATTATTCTTGCCTCTATGCGTGGGGATTGAAACTAAGATTCTATGTTGATGTCATCAGGCTTGCAAGTTCATGCTGGCTGACGTCATTAGTCTGAATGTTGATCCCCAAACTAACAAGTTTGCTATTCTGAGACTGACAAGTTCTAGATTGGTTAGTCCCAGACAGATAAGTTCCAATATTGATGAAGTCCCAAACTTGTCAATCTCAGACTGATCAGTTGACTAATCAATCTCATACTGGACTTTTAGTCTCTCTAAATCTTTTGTGCATCCACAGAATGCTTATTCAGTCTGTCTTCGATCAGCTTCAATTACAACTCAGACTTTACATTTAAAATTGAAACTGAAACTAATCTAGAGACTTTTTAAACTGATTAGGCATTGATCCTTTGACACACCAAAATAAAATAAATAAGGAAATTGTAATATCAAATTTCCTAGCAATTTTCAATGGAGCACTAATATATATATATAACGAAATGAGATTCACTCAAGTGCTAAAATTAAAGTTTGTGCTAAATAGGAATGAATCTCAGCCCTTGGATTGATAGCATTAATGGTTGAGATTAAAGCATAGAGATTAAAAAATTAAGCATAATTTCCATTCGTGCTTAATTGCTTTATAAATCGTGCTTAATTCGATTAAGCATGATTAATAAAGCAGAAAAGCATAAAATTTGGGAAAATTTTTTAATCTCAACCATTGAATTTTTTAAATGAATGGTGTAGATTCATTCCTATTTAGCACAAACTAATTTTTAGTATGTGAGTCACTCCCTAACGAAATAATATTATAACTACTATTCTATTATAAATATAATATATATTAATCATTTATTCTCAAATAAATGAACAATATAAGTGATAAAATAATTAACGCATGTAGGGGTGAGCAAGAATCGAACCGGACCGAAAAACCGACCGAACCGCTCAAATTTGGTCGGTTCGGTTCGGTTCTGCACAATTTGGTTCGGTTCTCTATTCTGAAAAATGAAAACCGATTATATTTGGTTCAGTTTTTGGTTCTGGCTTTCAGAACCGAAAGAACCGACCGAACTAATATAAATAATAATTATAAATTAAATATAATAATAATAATATTAATCTAAATTCTAACCTAATTTAATTGAATATCCCCAATACCCAATACCCATTCGACTATTCCCATTCCCGCAGCCCGGACCCCTGAGCCCTCCCCCATCTCGCCGTTCCTGTTTCCCGCAAGCCACACCGCTACCGGTGCCAGCTCTCGCCCTATCACTGGCGCCGCTTCGCCCTCTCTGACTCTCTGTCACCGCGCTGCCCTCGCGGCCTCGCCCTCTGTCTCTCGCTCCCCCTCTCGCTCAGATCGAAAGTCGCTCGCCCTGCCTATCTCCCTCGCACGCACACAAGCAGGACGCAGCCGACTCGTCCTCACGTAGGCACGCACGCAAGCAGTCGTCCTCACGCACGCCCTGCCCCTCTCCCTTGCTGCTGCTTGTCCTCACGGCTCACGCCCTCTCCCTTTAATTTTTTTTGCTGCAGTTCGGTTAGAACCGAACCGACCGAAACTGTTGATCTAAAATAGGAAAATTATTGTTCAAGACCCAAAAAATAATTTAATTATCAATTCAGGACCTGAAAGATGATTTGTCAATCCAGGATTCGAAAGATCAAATAATTCTCAATCCAGGACCTGATATTGAGGTCCTGGATTGAGAATTGTATGATCTTTCGGGTCCTGGATTGAGAATTTTTGTGATCTTTCACGTCCTTAATTGAGAATTAATATTTCAGATTCTGAATCGATAATTTAAGTATCTTTCGAGTCCTAGATCGATAGAACTCCTTTAAAATATCAATTAGCATAATAAAAAAAATAAACATGAAATTTGAAGCGATGATATGTAGGGGTGTAAACGAACCGAGCCGAGCCGAGTAGTGAGTTGCTCGAGCTCGGTTCGTGAGAAATATATGCAGTTCGAGCTCGTTTAAAATTTGAGTTTTTGAGCTCGAGCTCGAGTTCGAGCTCGGTTCGAGTTTGACTCGAGCTCGACTCGCTAGAGAACTTATCAAGCTCGAATTTGAGCTCGGTTCGATCTCGTGAGCTCAAGTTTGAGCTCGGTTCGAGTTCGTTTACCTTCAAAAAAAAATTCCAATAAAATGCAAATCTTATAATATACATACATCATAAATGTTAAATAAGTGCAAATAATATAAAATCATTCAACAATAAAGTTTCAATAAACTCAACAAATTTGCTCCGAACAAGTTAAAATTTTCGTAACTCCACCAATTAGATCCAAATAGATAACAATCAAACTTCACAACACAAATTAAACATTTTATAAGACCAAATTATTAAAAATTAATATTTATATAAATATAGTAAGTAGATAGTATATAAAATAATTATAACTAATATAGTTTATTTATAATAATTTATATAAATATATATATGTATATATACATTACAAACACCAAATAATCACTAAAATCTATATTTTAAAAATAAAACAAAATGATTAAATTAATATTTAAAAATGTGACTTAGATATAGTAATAATAATATCGAATAGTCATAGTACATATAAATTGTTTATAAATTATTCAAGTTCTTAAATTGTTTTTATAGATAATTAATAGATTTGACTAGATTTAAAGTCATTAAATCGTAATAATATATATATTTATAAAATATAAATAAAATGAGTAACTTAAATTTTAAAAATGTAACTTAGATAGTAGATAGTATACCAAATAATCATACCTTATATAATTCGTTTATAATAGTTGATATAGATATATATGTATATATTATATATACATTACACACATGAAACATTCAATTAAAGCAATAAGATTATAAAAAATTTTATGTTTTAAGATAAAAATAAAATATTACCTTAATATTTACAAAGGACTTAGATATTGCGGAAAGTATATCGAATAATCATAACTTATATAGTTCATTTATAATAGTTTATATAGATATATATATATATATATATATATATGTATATGTACATCGATCACAAACAAGAAACATTCAATTAAACAATAAAATTATAATAAAATTTATGTTTTTTAAATAAAAATGATTAACTTAATATTAAAAATATTACTTAGATATAGTAACAATAATATCGAATATCATTGCTTATAAATTATATAGATCATTTATAATATATTGTTTGTTTAAGTTTTTCTTAGAATTACAAATAAAATAAATTTGTCATAGAATGGACTGTTTCAATTTGTAAATAAAATTAATTAATTTGATTAAGTTAAAATTTAAAATACATATATCTACAAAATTATATTTGAAATAATTATAATTCATATAAATAATTTTCATTCCTAAATTAATATTTATCTTATTTTTTATATAAATTAAGTTTTTTATATGGTATTGAATGTTTAATCATATTATTATTATTATTTATAGACATATAGTAATATCAAACAAATATGAAATATAATTATATAATAATAAAAAGATAAAAAAATATAAATATTAAAATTTAATAAAAAACGAGCTTATAAACGAGCCTATTCACGAGTAACAAGCATACTCGCGATCTCTTAAACGAGCTTGTTCACGAGCCTATAAACGAGCATGCTCGCGAGCTTGTTAAACGAGCCTGATCGCGAACGTGTTCGTGTTCGAGCTCGGTTCGAGCTCGAACTCGAACATGTTCGCGAGTGTAACACCCTGTGTTATTTTCAACTTTGTAATAGTTGTTCGGATTTAATGAAAGGGGAAATTTCTTTCAATGAGAAGCATATGAATTAATTTGATTGAGATTGGAGAAGTTAATTATGTTATTGAGTTTGAATATTTTATAATCTTGATGAAATTATCAAGCTTAATTGGAAATATTG
>JAPKLW010003124.1:0-14004 GCA_026898455.1 Plectranthus barbatus | reverse complement strand
CAATATTTCCAATTAAGCTTGATAATTTCATCAAGATTATAAAATATCCAAACTCAATAACATAATTAACTTCTCCAATCTCAATCAAATTAATTCATATGCTTCTCATTGAAAGAAATTTCCCCTTTCATTAAATCCGAACAACTATTACAAAGTTGAAAATAACACAGGGTGTTACATCCCCTCCCCCTTATAAAAATTTCGTCCCGAAATTTATAAATCTCTAAAAAGTTCGGGATATCTCTCCTTCATCTTGTCTTCTAATTCCCAAGTTGCCTCTTCACGCCCATGATGGCTCCAAAGCACTTTAACCAACGAAATAGACTTATTCCGGAGTTCTTGCATCTTTTGATCAAGTATAGTCTCTGGTTGCTCTTCATATCGTAGGTCTGAGCTCAAAATTACTTCTTCTTGGCGAATCAAATGTCTCGGATCATAAACATACTTCCTCAATTGAGACACGTGAAACACGTTGTGAATATTGCCCATACTCGGGGGTAATGCTAATCTATACGCCACTGGACCAATGCGTTCCAATATCTCATATGGTCCCACACAGCGTGGTCTCAACTTGCCTTTTACCCCGAAGCGCACTATTCCCTTGGAGGGTGAAACTTTGAGGAAAATTTTATCCCCAACCTCGAAACATAATTCCGCCCTCCTAGAGTCGGCATAAGACTTCTGCCTACTCTGCGCTTCTCTGATTGTTTCTCTGATTTGCCGGACTATCTCAA
Organism: Plectranthus barbatus; assembly: GCA_026898455.1. Classification (NCBI taxonomy): domain Eukaryota; kingdom Viridiplantae; phylum Streptophyta; class Magnoliopsida; order Lamiales; family Lamiaceae; genus Plectranthus; species Plectranthus barbatus. The sequence continues at coordinate 13,270 of JAPKLW010003124.1, read as the reverse complement.
TCATCTCACTTATTGCGTCCGGTCCTACAATCTTTCGTTCTCCTACCTCATCCCAATACAGAGGTGAACGACACTTCTTTCCATACAACGCCTCATAAGGAGCCATTCCGATTGTTGCCTGATAACTATTGTTATAAGCAAACTCAATCAAAGGCGAAATCGGCTCCCAACTACTTCCTCGGTCTAACACCACTGTTCTCAGCATATCCTTGAGAGTTTGAATGGTCCTCTCAGACTGACCATCCGATTGAGGGTGAAATACCGTACTAAAATTCAGGCGAGTACCCAACTCCTGTTGTAAACTCTTCCAAAAGCGAGAAGTAAACTTCGCATCTCTGTCAGACGTTATAGATTTTGGCACTCCATACAGTCTGACTATCTCTCGGACATATATCTGTGCTAGCTTATCTGACCCGTAGTTTACCTTAATCGGTAAGAAGTGAGCACTCTTCGTTAGACGGTCCACTACAACCTATATCACCGTATTTCCTTTCTGTGACCTCGGTAACCCTGTTATGAAGTCCATGGTGATATGTTCCCACTTCCACTCAGGGATGTCTAACGGTTGTAACTTTCCATACGGCCGTTGATGTAACGCCTTAGCTTGCTGACATATCAAAAATCTCTCCACATATAAGGCTACATCCTTCTTCATACCATCCCACCAGTACTTAGTTTTCAGATCTTGGTACATCTTAGTACTTCCTGGGTGAGCGGTATATGGCGTATCATGTGCCTCACTCAATATCTCATTCTTCAACTCCTCACTGTTCGACACTAAGATTCAGTCTCTGAATAACAGTGCACTGTCTTCTGCTTCCCGATACTCTCCCACTGGTTTAACTTTCAGCTTCTGACGCAGTTTCTCAATCTCTGCGTCTCCCTTCTGTGCCTCCACAATTCTCTCTCTCAAATCTGGCACTACTGTCAATGCTGCCAAATCACACCTCTTCCTTTCTGAAGGTGATATTACTTCTAGGCTAAGCTTCTCAAATTCTCTGATCAAACTGCTCTCTCTTGTAAGCATACAGCCTAATTGAGCTTCTCCTTTCCTGCTCAAGGCATCTGCTACTGAATTAGCCTTGTCTGGGTGATAGTTAATTGTCAAGTCGTAATCATTTACGAGTTCTAACCATCTCCTTTGCCTCATATTCAGATTCTTCTGTTCGAAGAAATACTTCAAACTCTTGTGATCCGTGAATATGGCACATTTCACTCCATAGAGATAGTGTCTCCAGATCTTTAGCGCGTGAATTACGACCGCTAACTCCAAATCATGAGTTGGATAGTTCACTTCATGCGGTCTTAACTGTCTTGACGCATATGCTATCACTTTTCCGTCTTGCATCAATACGCAACCTAACCCGTTCTTCGAAGCATCAGTGTAAACTTCGAAGTTCTTATCTGGTTCTGGCACTGCTAAAACTGGCGCAGTTGTCAATAACTGCTTCAACTTTTGGAAGCTCTCCTCACATTCCTCTGTCCACTCAAACTTAACATTCTTCTGTAGTAACTGGGTCATTGACTTCGCAATCTGCGAGAAGCCCTCAATGAATATCCTGTAATAACCTGCTAAACCCAGAAAACTACGAATCTCGTTCGGCGTAGTTGGTGATTTCCAGTCCATCACTGTTTGAATCTTGGCTTGATCTACCTTGATTCCGTCTGCCGAAACGATGTGACCCAAGAATGTCACTTCTCTTAACCAGAATTCACACTTACTGAATTTGGCGTACAACTTCTCGTCTCTCAGGGTCTGCAAAACTGTCCTCAGATGCTGCTCATGCTCTCCTTCGCTCTTCGAGTATATCAGAATATCATCGATGAATACCAACACAAAGTTATCCAGATATGGATGAAATACTCGGTTCATCAAATCCATAGGAGCATTCGTAAGCCCGAACGACATTACTACAAACTTGTAGTGACCGTATCTAGTTCTGAATGCTGTCTTCAGAATGTCCTCCTTCCGAATCTTTAACTAATGCTACCCTGATCGAAGATCAATCTTAGAAAACACTTTCGCTCCCATGAGCTGATCGAATAGATCATCGATCCTCGGTAGCGGGTATCTGTTCTTCAGTGTCAGCTTGTTCAGCTCCCTGTAGTCAATGCACATCCGCATCGATCCATCCTTCTTCTTAACAAATAGAAACGGTGCACCCCATGGTGACACGCTTGGCCTGATATAACCCATGTCCAATAGCTCTTGTAACTGAACCTTTAACTCTTGTAACTCTTTCGGGGCCATGCGGTACGGCACTTTAGAAATTGGTGCCGCACCCGGTTCTAGATCAATTATAAATTCTATCTGCCTGTCTGGTGGTATCCCCGGTAGTTCCTTCGGAAACACGTCCTCAAACTCTCTTACTACCGGAACATCTTGTACTGTTAGCTCTGGTTTCTCTTCTCCTTCCAAATATACTAGAAAAGCTTGGTTTCCGATTTTTCGCTACAGCTTCGTTGCCTGAACTGTAGAGATTACAGGTACTCTCTGCTTCTTCTTGAAACCATGCACGAAAGCTTCCTCACTCCCTGACTAAGGAATGGTCACCCTCCTTTCGCGACACAAGATCGTCACCTTGTTCTCTGACAGCCAATCCATTCCTAGGATTACATCTACATCATGAATATCCAAAACATTCAGCTCGGCTACTTGAATTTCATTCTCGTTCATCTTGATTCTCTAGTCTCGGCACACTAAAGTAGAAGTAGTTGTTTCTCCTGAAGGTATTGCTACGTTCAAGTCCTGACTGTTCTTCTCTACTTTAAGTTCTAATGCCTCAACACATGCAGATGAAATGAATGTATGCGATGCTCCAATATCAAATAATACCATAACAGGTACATCATTAATGCATCCCATACCTGCTAGATTGCCATCATCCTGATTCCCATCCAAAGCATAGGCTCTAGCTCTCCTCGGTTGACCATCGCCGCTTTGCTGGTTTCCTTCTTGATTTCTAGGTGGGACTTGATTACCTTGCCTACCACCTCCTCTGTTTCCAGCATTACCTCTCCACGGCTGGCGGTGTCCTCTGATAGCCCTCAGATGTTGGTTGGCAGGTCTCTGCAAGTTCTGGCGATTGCCTCCCTGAGCTAGCGGTGTAGGGCAGTTGTTTGCATAATGACCTTGCCCTCCGCAGTTGAAGCATCTGCCTGCATTTCCTTGACAAAATCCAGCATGTCTTCTGCCACACCTTTGGCAATTCTGCGGTCCTGCCTGATCCCGTCTCTGTGCCTGATGAGGGTTAAACCTCTGAAAGTTCTGATGGTCGGGCCTCCCTTGGAAATTCTGCGGCCTGCCTTGGTCATGACGCTTCTGATTGCCTTGACCTTGCACAAATTGCCTTGGCGGCTCTTCAAACTTCCTCTTCTGATTTGAACCTGAAGCCTGCGTCTCCTGCGCTCCCCATTCTGGCAATTTCTTCATATTCTTGGATGCTTCAATATCCAAGGCATGACTCAGCAGCTCCTGATAACTCAATCCTTTCATGGTCGCCAGCTGTGTGCGAATCTCTTCACACAGACCATCTCTAAATTTCTCAGCCATTTTTTGCGTACTCTTCCACCGTTAATTTTCCTTGCTCAAAAAGAAAGAATTCTACTGCCCTCTCCTTTCTGTACTGCCTCGGAACATACTTCTCAAAGAATGCTTCCTTAAACCTCTCCCAACTGATATTGTCCCTTTCCACTGGTGCAATAGACTTGACGTAAGTCTCCCACCATCTATCTGCTTTTCCCTTGAGCTGGACATACAGTTAATCTTCTCATCCTCCGAGCATCTCATGTGCTTGAATATCTTTTCAAGCTCGCGAATCCAATCCTCTGCTGCTGAGGGTCCTCCAGTCCCATCGAAGGTTGGTGGGTGCTGTTTTCTGAATGTTTCCACCCACATCGCTGATGGAATTTCTGGTATGTTTCCTTGAGATGGTGGAACTGGTCCGTGCTGTCCCGCAGCATCCTCATCATCAGATAGAATTTCTAACTCCTCATATTCCTGGTTTGTAGGAATTTCCTCCCAATGTGGTTCCTCATAATTCGGTTGTGGGTTAGCTCTCCCACGCCCTCGACCTCTCTGGCCTCTTCCTCTGCCTCTGCCTCGGCCTCTCCCTCTGCCTTGATCAATATATTCCATTATTTTCTTCTGCAAAACAATATTAATCAGAATCCACAATACTCTCAACAAGATATCCAACATTCACCCAAACTTCTAAACAACCACAATCAATAACTAAATCAAACATCCTTTCAACAATCAAAATAATGTCGCCGTACATTGTTCTAACATAATCATCAGATATAAGGGTCTAAAATACAACAACAAAGTGTTCAATAATAGGAAAAGTCCAATATAGAATACAGAGCAACTAAACAATAGCGTCATCAAATCTTTCACTCAGATCCCTCAGATGGATCCTCCTCCTCCTCATCCCCATCATCATCTGCCTGCGCTGGCTCCTCTCCTCCATCCGGTACCACTGGTCTCCGGCCTCTACTGCCCTCGGTATCACTGGATAGGAATATCGGTGCCTGTTTCGTCCCATAACCGTGAATGGTCCCATATCCGCCAAACATATCCTCCTATCCGCTAGGGGTCGGTCTAGGCCACATCTCTGCGCTGTCCCGACCTGAATCCTGAGCTGGTACGGCTTGACTGGGTCCTCCAACCTCCCACTGTGACTGCCGATACGATGGAACGGGTGGTCTAAGATCTCCTGATGGCAACATCGGGTCCTGATACTGTGTAGGAGACTGAACTAAAGCCATGGACATGTTACCAAGTGCATACGGATCATAAGTCCCTCCCTGCGGATATCCGGGTGGAAATGGCATGTATGCCGCTGTCGGAGTACTAGGCACTGGTCGCACTCTCTGTCTCGAAGTAGGTGCATGCACAGGTGCAATCTGGGCATCAGCCGTCGCTGGTGGTGAAGATGGAGTATACTCAGGTGACGAGGTCCTGGTCCGAGATGCCTGCGTGCTTCTAAAAGTTGCTGGCGAAGGACTCCCCTCAGCAACCACCTTCTGAATTAGGTCTCCCATAAAACGTCGATAACTTCCCGTGGTGCCCGTCTCACTGTTACAATGCCATCTGGTCAACGATAATACCCAGTTAGTCCATCTCTCCGGCATAAGGTTCATTGTTAGCTCCATCACCTCTCTATCTGTCACTCCTAAGTGGCGTATTCTCTTCCATAACTCCAGATAGTCCACTAAAGCTGCTGCGAGGTTATCCTCAGTGAAAGGAAGTCGCTCCCTGAAACGTCTCACTAACCGATCCTGTGATGTCATCTGCCACCAAAACATACAAATAACAGTCAGTACGAGGTCATATATAATAACTACACCACACACCCAACTGAGGTTCCTTCGGATCCTCACACAACACACTGACTCACTTCGAGTCTAATACATCCATTAGGTTCACCATGTACATTTTGTACGATTACTTGTTAACTTGTAGTTTCTACAAGTCAGACTCATTCTTATACTTAGTCAAAACAACAAATAAGGAAATTTTCAATTTCCACACTCCAAGTCAAGTTAATGCCTTTTCAAGGCCTACAATGATTCGTCAGTCCGGTCCATCCTAGTTATCCTTTAATTCAACATCAAATTATGCCATACTAGAGCTCATTATCCATCTAGCACATCTATAGCAATACATCGAGGTTTTAAAATTTGCTTGCAATTATTCAATCAATCAACGCATCGTTCAAATACTCTTTTCAAAAAAGGTCACCTCACTGGTGCCAAAACACAAAACTTCCATTTTATACACATCAAAACTTCTCATTCATCAAAATTCTCAAACCAACACTTTTAAATCACAACATCCCCATCCAGTGTTAGCACTCTTGCTCAACACACAATCAGTCCAAATTTCAAATTCGTTCACATCAAAACATTTCAACTCCTTATTCCTCCTAAACTTTCTTTCAATTTCAAATAACTTTCAAAACATTTGAAATGTCTTCAAAATATTCATATCTCAATGAAATTGCAAGCAGGGAAACTTTTAAACTTCAAAACTTTAAAACATACCTCAGGTAGCACAGGATGGAGTAGGGTGTAAGCATGAGCGATCACTTCACACAAATTTTCAAAACATTATAGGACTCGAAGTTTCAAATTGCTTAAAAATCTTGTTTGAAATTTTCAAAACTCAGCTCTGATACCACCTCTGTAACGCCCCCAACTGACCTTCCTAATTTGGGGCCAAGTTACATTGATGTTTCAGGTTTTGTCTAACACATTTCCCAATTTATAAAGTGGAAGACTTCATTTTAAATGAAAAGATAAATAAACAGTTGAAATGTGTACTTCGAGTCAGTCCACAAAACAAGTTTAAATGTTTTCAATTCAAAAGTGGGAAGGGTGAAATCAGAGAGCGGTGCAGCAGTGTGTGTAGCGTGATGGTGACATGTATATGAAGATACATGTCACAGGATCTTTTATCTTCTCAAACTGCATCAGTTCACCAGTGTTGGGAAATCTGGCTAAGTTTCCTTTTCCCAGTAGCTACTAGCTTAGATCTTTGATTTGATGTTTAAGTGTTTTGGTGGATCAAATCCTAAGTCCAACCAGCGTCAGTTTGTCTCTAGAATAGCTCTAGTCTCAAATGTAAAGTCCTGTTTAGGTCTTTTGAGTTGTAAGTCGTAGCTGATCAAGACTCATGCTGGCTACTGTTCACCAGCATGAGATGTGCTTACCAGTTGAGAGAAGTCTCACCAGCAAAAGCGACTGACAAAGACTCATGCTGACACTGTTCATCAGCATGGAGTAGAGCTATTGACTGGTTACTGTTCACCAGTTGGGAAGATTTCACCAGCAGGAGGCTGAGAAATCTTACCAGCAGAATATGTGTTCTGGCTGACACTATTCACCAGCGGTGAAGCCACCAGTCATGGGAGATTCCAAGGGATTAACATCAGACATATTGGTAGACTTAGATTGTGCCAGCGTAAGTCACCAGCAGAGACTGCCAGCACTAGATCACCAGTATGATCTACCAGTCGGATGTTACCAGCAGAATTCAAGATTCACTCTCCCAGTATCTTAGAGACAAAAAGAAGATTCGTCTGAGGAATAAACTGACAAAGTATGACTTTAAGGAAGGATACCTTAAAGTCTATCAGTTCAAGACACCAGTTGCGATTCCTCGTACTGACGAAATAATGCCGTTCTGACACAAAGAGGTCTGTGTCAGAAAAAGCAGACACAGGTATGGCGTTTTCCTGAAATTCCTACCTGCCGCCGTCTGAAGTACATCCGAGGACAGAGACCCATTCCGGATGTGTCCAAACGGCTAGAATTTTAAATGAGATCCTGCGTCTATAAATAGGTTGGAATCACCAACATTTAAGACGCTTGCATCCTGAACATTCAATACTCTTCAACTACCGAAAGAACGAACATTCATTGCAAGCAAGCAAGCATCTTTCGAGGCTTTCTTTAAAGCTTTTCCGTGTGTTGATATCTTTCAAACACGAGACTTTCAAGCTTCCTGCTTGTAAGTTTAGACCTCACTTGGTGTTCTTTCTCTTTCTGAGGAAGAACATAGCAGCTCTAGAGCCAGCCAGCTCTTGAGTTATTACGGGCAGTTTGCCGTAGAGGATTTACGTTCTTGGGAGAACTCAACACCCAACCAGTCAGAGGAGGAGGTTGAAGTGACGTGCTCGCACTCCATCCATCTGACGAGAGCTGAAGAAGGACAAGGACCGGGAGCGGTTGATCCAGTGGACTGGTAGACGGGGCATCTACCAGCTGGAGATAGATCGTAGGACTCTTTGTACCTGATTGCTCTTATAGTGAATTTCCAGTGAGTCGACTGGGGAGTGGACGTAGATCAGTTGATCGAACCACTATAAAAAATCCTTTTGTCTTTATCAGCTTTCTACATTTTCATACTGATTTGAAACCCAGCACTCAAGTGCTGGTGTATATCTGAAAACTGATATAACTGTGCAAACAAGGCTAAGATATTCTAAGTCTTGAGCTACCAGCTGACCAGCCAGTCGCCAGTCAGCTGAGTACTCATAGTGCCAGTTGACTTACCAGCTGACAAGGTCCCAGTCAGCTGAGTAACCAGCAGAGTGCAAGAAACGAACTAACACATTTTCCGCTGCCAAGTTATACCCTGATAAACCGGGACCAACAAGTGGTATCAGAGCGGACGGTTCTTACAGACCGTTCGTATCTGAGTCGCTTAGGACCGTGATCCGTGTTTCCTTGCGCTCTCTATTTGTTTGTCTGTTTGATTAGCTCAGGTACATCAAGATGAATAATCCGAAGCTACTCGACTACAAGTCTGTGAAGTATGATATATGGCGGAAGAGGTCGCTCATCTCTCTTAAGAGCATCCATCCAGAGATGAAAGATGTGCTGGAGACAGGGCCGATTGAGATAACCAAGATTCAGCACCAGCTGGGAGATCGTCCAGCAGCTGTGATCCCAAAGCCCCAAGACGAATGGACTTCTGAGGACAGGAAGCGGAATCAGTTGGATTCCATTGCTCACGAGTTAATCCTGGCTTCTCTTCCAGAGTCGCTGATGGAAGAAGCCCTCCAGTTTGATAATGCCAAGGGAGTATGGGATTATCTTGATAGTTTATGTCAAGAAACTGACCAAATGAAATGCAACAAATTGCAGGTTGCAGTGGACAAATATGAGTCCTTCCAGATGCTGACTGGAGAAACCATCAAGGAGATGGAGGCGAGATTCAACGCCATTGTCAGCGAGCTGAAGTCTCTGGGCAGAGAGTACGACAATGCTGATCTTAACTCGAAGATCCTGTCCAAGATGCCTAAAGAAGATTGGTTCGTGAAGACGACAGCTCTGAAGGAAAAGGACCTGTCCAAGATGACTCCCAAGGAGTTGTTTGCTCAGTTGCAGGCACACGAGTGGGACATCCAGATGGTGAACAAGAATGAGGCCATCAGGAATGTTGAGTCTTCCAGCATTAAAGCTCAGGACGAGGCGTACTTCGTCAAAAAGGACTTCAAGTGGAAGCACAAGAAGCCTTTCCATGCTGAGAGACCCGCTGCACAGCACAACCAGCCGAAGGAGATCCAGTCCGCATCAGGATCTCATTCCAAAGGCGGCGAGAGCTCTATCGCTGAACTAGAGCAACAGATGAAAAGACTGGCTATCCTTCTGGAAAAAGCCAAGTCAAAACAGGGAGTTTCTTCTAGCTCATCTGACGGAAAATTTGTCAAGAGAGCTCCTCGTGCCTGTTTTCAGTGCCAATCCCCTGATCACTTAAAGTTTGAATGTCCACAGGTGGACAAAACTGAGAGGGAAAGGCTGAAGAAGCTCTTTGAAGAGCGTGCTTCCAAGGCTGTTGCCAAAGCCATGCTGACCAGGACGGAGGTGCCTGACATACCCGACCATGATGATGGGGAGTATGAGTCAGATGGAGAGTCGGAAGAGGAAGCTCTCCTGGCATTTATGGCAGCTCTCGGAGAAGAGCTAGCTGAAGAAAATGCTGACAATGAGGAAGAATTGGCACTTGCTGCTGATAATGAGGTACAATCAGTTCCTCAATTGCATATCATGCCAGTACAAATCATAGACGATTCTGAGTCGCATTGCTCCGACTCAGAAGACGTCACTTTAGATGTTCTTCAGCATGAATTTTTAAAATTTTATGAAATAAAGAATATCTTGGCTGGCGAAAACACCTCGCTAAAAAATCAGATTTCGATTTTGACCAATGAGATTGAAAAATCTAGGTCACTCGGTGTAGAGTTAGCCACTCTAAGAGAAACTCACTCAGATTTGCTCAAAAATTTTGAAATTTTAAAAACTGAGCGAGATGAGTTTCAAAGGATTGTTTTGGAGCAAGAAAGCAAGATAAACCATTTTAACAAAGGCTCCAAGAATTTGGAAGAGGCTCTCAGTCATTGGAGAAAGCCTTCTGATAAGTCCGGGTTGGGATGTACAAAGGATTTGAACACAAATCAGCCCGAACAAATCAGTACTGGTAAGGGTAAGGGCCAACTGGCAAATGCATCAGCACCAGCTGGTTATGCCAGTCAGTCCCGTGTGGCTGATCAGCACAGGAACCATAAGTCCAGATACATAGGTGAGTCATCAAGACAAAATCCTCAACTGGCAAGATCCTCTGCTGACAGGACGCCAGCACACCCCAGGACGCAGACTAAGCCGAAATATTCTAAGGCAAGGAAGTCAGCGTCAGCTGCCAGTAGAATCCGACAGCCAGCACCAGCTGTCAAGGGATTCCACGCACAACCTTACAAGTATGCCAGTTGCCAGCATACTTACAAGGGATCCAAATCTCAGCGGAACACTGAGAGAAGGACATTTCCCGATAGGAGGAATACCTATCGGAGGGCCGAGCCCAATCAAAACCTTTTCTCAAGGGCTGGGAAGGCTAATCATCGTGGCCCTCAATTTCAGAGACCACCAAGGCAACACGATAAGTCGGAAAGAAATTTCCGACACTCTTGGAGGAAGAATACCTCCAGAGGATCTGCACACACAGCCACACCTTCCAAAAACCAATCCATGCATTATTTTAGAAGGAAGGGAAAGGCTACAAGTAATGTCAGCAAGGGTAACACCGAGCTGAAGATTACTCAAATCTGGATTCCGAAAGGAATATTACAGAGATCTAACCCTGCAGGACCCGCTGATGATCGGGGACCTAGATAAATTCTATTTTTTTTGCAGGTACAGGATCATGCAACCCAGCTTCAGAGATCGAGTGAGTAGATCCTAGATAATGGATGCTCAGCTCACATAACTGGTGAAGAGGGGCTGTTTTCAGATCTCTCCAAGGTCAAAGGATCTCCAGTTATATTCGGTGATAACTCCAAGGGCAGAGTTATTTGCAAGGGCTACATCGAGAAGGACGATGTTGAGGAAGAATGAGTCCCAGCTCTTATTCCGTTCTTATCTCTCTGAAGCAAGCTGATTACATCAAGTGGTGTTACAAAACCAGCAAGTGGTTTCAGACTTGGTCGTTCTGAAGGACGCTGATTACGACTAAGTCCAAGCTCTTAGTTGTTTTTATTTAAGTGGTATCTCTATCCAACAAGTGGTGTCTAATGGCGGAATCTTGCCAGCATAGGCCATCAGTTGAAGCGAAATTGGGTCCCAGCTCCCAATTCCAAGAGAAGAGAAGATTATGCGGAATAAAATTGAGTCCAAGCGCTCAATTTTCCATCTTTCCAGTTGCCAGCTGATAACTGATGGAAGTTTGCCAGCAGCAAGTACTATCAGCAAGTGGTATCAGTTGCTAACTGATGAAGAGGCCAACCAGTTAGGGGGAAGTATGCAACTGGTATATGCAACTGATGACCAGTCATACCAGCTGTCTCAGAAAAGGCGGGATTGTTCAAATCCAAGTAGCGTGTACAGCCCTCAGAATTTAATGCGGCATTTAATGCCACATTTAATGCGCACAGTGTCTGCGCAGTCCGACGTTTGGTTGCCACCAATCGCTGAGCGCCACGTCAGCTACACGACGTAGCCCACGTCAGCACGACCGCGCACGTCGCACAGGGAACCGGGCCTGCTGATGACCGTCGATCCCCGCTTGCTGAGTGTTGATCCTGGTCGTCTGATCTTGCATGGACTCGAATATAAATACTCGAGACCCCTCATCGGATTAACCTTTACAATCCCAAATTTCAGAACCCTATGTCTGGAGTTCCAGCTACCGTAGACTCTGGAGGGTGGATCCGGAACTATGTCTGGAGTTCCGGAGATGGCGGACTTTTGATATATGCCAGCGCCTGCTGACTGTGGAGAAGCGGGCGGTTCTCTATGCCAGGCTGGGTCTTGGCTACTGGAGAGCGGAGGAGGAGTGGGCTAATGCTTTCATGGGCACCGATCCTGAATGCCCCCAGCAGCTGTCTACAAGGAGGATCCAGCGCCGCTTGCTGAAAATTGCAGAATATAGGCAGCTGACTGGAAGCTCCGGACTCCCGCCACAGAAAAAGGTCAAGTTACCTTTCCTCCAGTTCCGAGTCACCAGTCGGGGGTACCAGCTGACGTACGCGCTCCGACGCCTCAAAGTGCTGGTTACCCTCCCAAGGATCCCTCCCTACCATGCTATCCTGTTCGACATGGCTGCCTGCGCCTTGCTGGTAGACCATATTGTGGAGGAGGATCCTTCTAGTGGTTTATGGCTGACCCTTGCCGCCCCTCCTGTTCCTATTGTCTCGGGCGATCTCGTCCCTGATCATATTGACTGGCAAGTGGTGGATTTCACAGCCCCACTCATTTTTGTCGAAGTCCAGCCAGCTCCAGCTGGGGTGCCAGTAGCAGAGCCAGCAGCTGCTGTATCAGCCGAGGAGTCAGCAGCAGCTGATGCACCAGTCTTGGAGCCAGCAGCAGCACCAGCGGAGGAGCCAGCCCCGATGGAGATATCAGCTGCATCTGAACCAGCAGCGGCTCCTTCCGCAACTGATGTCCCTTCTTCTTCCATTGAAGTATCAGCACAGCCAATCTCCGAGATCCATCCCCCTGCGCAGCTTCTTGATATCATTGATGACAGGATGGACCAGCGCTTCACCAGCTTCCGAACCGAGATGACTCAACAAATGGAGTCATTCACCGCTGGAGTGTCCTCCTTTTTGGCGCGGATCCAAGAGGGGGAAAGTGCGCGAGCACGGGCTGAGGCAGAGAGAGCTCGCCTTGCTGAAGAGGAGAGGAGGATAGCTGCTGAGGAAAGGGAGAAGAGCAGACAAGATATGGCAGCGCTTACTGAGATCCTGAGGTCGCTCACCAGCAGAACTCAATCACCAGGATCATCTTCTCAGCCATAGTCTAGCTTCTTCATTTTGTTGTAAGTATTCGTATCTCTAGACTAGTCAGTTTTCTATCCTGTACTTGTAACTGCAACATATTAATGGATTGATTACTGACAAGTTGATGACAATTCCTCATTGTCCAACAAATTGTCTGAGTATTTACTTACCAGCTGAACTTACACTTCCAGTGTAATCAGCACCAGCACTCGTATCACACACTTTAAAATCTTTTTGCTCTGATCTCAATTTTCATATTTTAAACGAGCAATATCTCTCCTGGTTTGAGGGGGAAGATTTTAGTTAGAGCTGATGTGAGGAAGTGGTTTCATGGGTTTAGATCTGATAGGCTTATTTGTAAAACCCTGAAATTTTCTGTAACTTTCCTCATCAGCTGAGTGCTCGCTGGTTAGGCTTTGATCGCACCAAAAAGGGGGAAATTGTTGGGAAATCTGGCTAAGTTTCCTTTTCCCAGTAGCTACTAGCTT